>AWWV01010568.1:0-30702 GCA_001974805.1 Corchorus capsularis | reverse complement strand
TAGTTATAATTGTACATGTAAAAAGCAATAGCATCAAACAGAAATAGAAGGGTGAGTCAGTGCCACATCTCAATCGACAATCGAGCAGTTTTGTTGGCAAATTAATTGGTATATATATGCAATGAGGCAGAAGCCAGCAAGTGAAACGTCTAAGTGAAGCAAGCAAGAGATAGGAAATATAATAATAGTAATAATTATGATTTCAGGACAAAGCAGAATAAAATCTGTTAATGTCAGGCTCAATACCCTTTTTCAGCCTTTTGGCCATGAAATTATATAGTATCAACTATTCTTTGTAACTCTAGCTGGTGAAATTTAGCCCGCCGTCGCCTCCGTCGCTTCCAATTAAATATAAGTAACATTCCAAGAAAGACTGCGCCGGCCACGGCCACGGCCACTTTATCTTCCCTTTTCATTCTTCTTCTTAAACAATTATTATTGTTATGATCAAAGAGAATAAATTAAAGGGGGTACGTAAAAAAAGTAAATTAAGGGGTTACAATTACAAATAATGGTCTACAATATGAAGACAAGAGCCGACAAAGAAGTATGGTAATGGCCTTTTTTGATACAAAGGGCGGTTTCAATTTAGATTTGGGTTTATTTCAAAAAAAATAAATTTAGATTTGGGTTAATTATAGTTTCAGGTTTTTCAACCTCAAACGTAGCTTACCTCCCACAAATTTTGACTTTGGACATTTGCATTTCAATTTTCAAAAGTTTTGACTTTGCAAATTAATTATGCATTTGCAAATTCACATGGGATGTTGCTCTCGTATATATGGTCCAGATTATTATTATTATATAATAAGTCAGTATTTTATATATTAGTCTCATTGAGATATTAATTGCACATATTTAACTTTAACTTCGCTTAATAATTGCATTTGCATGGTAGCTTCTTTCTTTTTTTTTTTCCTAACCGAAAAAACACACACTGCAGGTCACACCCACATTGGAATTTTAGATTTTAACCAAAGCATCCAAAGAGAGGAAGAACATTTTACACGTACGGAATGCTGAAAGTGAAACGTAAAAGCATCATTTATTTATTTATTATTTAATAGGAGTACTATAAATCTATTGTATAATATACATACTCATGATTCATGAACTAGTTGGGTTTTAAGGCTGACTATAGTTAATTATAGTAGTAATTAGAATTAGAATAAGAATGTTGAGACAAAAGCACTAGTTAATTAGTACTTTTGTTTTTAAGCTAGATCATACTGAGGTATAACACAAACATTTTAGAAATATTACAAAAGATTCAAAGCCTCTTATGCTATTGTTTACG
Organism: Corchorus capsularis; assembly: GCA_001974805.1. NCBI lineage: Eukaryota > Viridiplantae > Streptophyta > Magnoliopsida > Malvales > Malvaceae > Corchorus > Corchorus capsularis. The sequence continues at coordinate 29,405 of AWWV01010568.1, read as the reverse complement.
TGGACCGTCAATTAATTTTACTCAAACATTTCACTGTCAAATAGCCAACAGCATTTCTTGATAAACTATTGAAGATATTTTGGAGAAATATCTCTCCTTTATCTTCTTTGTCAAGTGTTATAATCTGATTAGCACTTATTACACAGTCAGGAGGAAAAGGAAAAGTTTCTTTCAATTTACTCCATTAATCATGGGCCACTTTGTAGTAGATACCTTCAACTTGACCCAATTAAAAATAGAAAAACCCAAGGAAATTGGCTGCTAACTTGGGCTTCTAAATGCCTAGGGAGACCCAATTAACATTTCTTGTCTAAACAGAACATAATGGAGGTTCATCTTTCTGTTGATAAAAGTAAGATATATCCCATTTAATTTGTTGATTCAGCCTTCAGGAATCAAGGAGGGAGCTACATTTTTTACATATAGAACTTAAGATGGTATTTCACTTCTCTAAATTAAACCTATATATAAAAACAAACTCTTACTTCTCTGTGTCTCCTGAAGTCCTAAAGTAGAGCTAGCAATGGCAGCTCTAAAAGAATTTCAAAGAAAGAAGAAAACTATTTTCCTGTCTGCACAGTAAGGTCAAACCAGTTTCTATATTGGTGCTGTACATGTGCTTCTGAAATGTCCGGTTTGATTGCAGCGACTGCAATGCACCACCCGTTTTACCCTACCACCTTTATCTGAAGGAGCACGCCTCTTCCTGGGTTTCCCTGGTGGCTGAAGCGACTTGGGTGGCTTTATAACAACCTCAGTGTCTTTGTTCTCAATATCTCCTTCATTTGGATATTGCTCCGACATTTCTTTCCAAAGGGCTTTATCAGGAACTGGATGTATTGTCTGTGAGTATGCTTTACGGTAACTTGCCACTGTGAAACAACCTTCTGCAAACCTGAATGCATTCTGTCCACAAGAGTTGAGAGCAACAGCAGCATGAGCACAAGGAAGCCCATGCAACTGCCATCCACGACAATAACAGTTACGGGCACGAATATCTACCACAAACGCTCCTTCAGTTTCGGTTTGAACTTCAAATAGGGCTTCGTCCGATTTGAGCACTTGGTAAGTATATCCAAGCTCAATGGCCCCTGAAACTAAACTCTGCGCTGCAGGAACAAGAATGCCTGTCCACTGCATGCTTTTTTCACGACGCTCGTTGAAACAAGTCATCAGTTGCCGACGGATACACTCCATCATTTGAATTATTGGAAGGCCAGAGGCTTCTGATATCCAGGAATTCAAACATTCCACTATGTTAGCTGTCAGGTGTCCCAGCCTTGTCCCTTCGAAATATGCTGTGGCCCAAAACTGGTTAGGAATTTTTCGAATCCAATTAGCAGCTTCTGGAGAAACTTCTTGAATCTCAAAGATTTTCTTTTCAAAATCAAGGCCAGTGAGTGCAGTAGCAGCTTCCCAGAAAAGGTTGATGAGTGTGGTACTGTCGAACTCCTTCTGGAAATTGTCAATGAGGTGCCGCATACAGAAGCCATGGAAAGCTGTTGGAAAGTTTGCTTCTACAGCCTCTACAACACCCTTCTGCCTATCAGACAATATGGTAAGTTTTGGCATGTTCTCTACATTAATCTCAAGCAGGTAATGCAACTCAGAGAGGAACCACATCCAGTTGGAATCATTTTCTTCATCCACCACCCCAAATGCGAGAGGGAACACAGCACCATCTCCATCAAAACCACATGCAAAAAGCAAGGTTCCCATGTACTTGCTTTTCAATACAGTTTTATCAAGTCCAATAAGAGGTCGGCATGCATTCAGAAAACCATAGATGGAAGCTTGATATGAAATGAAAAGCCGTTGAAAACAGTTATCAGTAGGATTTGTATAAACCAGAGCAATACTTCCTGGATTTGTTCTTCTGATCATATCACAATACTGGGGAAGGAGGCGATAATCTTCCTCAAAAGAACCACGCACAGCAGCCATGATGCGTTCCTTACCCCTCCATGCTTGCTTGTATGACAAGGTAATCCCGTGAACACGATGAATCTCTTCCAATATATCCTTGGGTCTACACTGAGGATTTTCCTTGAGGCGTTCTGCTACAGCATCTGCAACCCACTGAACTGAGGCTTGTGAATGACCAAGATGGGTAATCCCTCCACAAGCATGTTCATCATGGATGGTTCTAATGGTAAAAGTAGGAACACCAGGTTGTTTTGCAGCATGAATTCTCCAGGGGCATCCCTCGCTTGCACATTTGGCAGTAAAACGAGTCTTGTCAGACTTTACTGTTTGTATCTCAAATCGATTAGCAATGGCTGCATCTCTCAGAGCCCTTCTACAACTGTGCACATCAGGGAACTCTTGTCCAACAGTCAATTGATGATTAGGCACTGGCGCTAAGGGACGGTATTGAAGCACAGGAGCAGCAACCACCACCGCTTGCTGTTGTGAATAGATGTCTGATGCAGGTACAATACTCATCTCTTGATTTTGCTCCATCTCTGAAATCAAGTTTTCCTGGTTCTCCACAAGAGTCAATTCACTATTATCACACAAACCAAACTCATGATTCTGAGCAGCAACACGGAATTGATCATCATGTTCCTTAACATCAGCATGTTGGTCTTCCTCAGCATCAGGGTAGTTCATTTGATCCATATCTAATCCATTCTCTTCAAAATTATGAAGATCATCATGTTGCAGAGCTAGATTATTTGAATGTGTCTCACAAGATGCTAGTTCATGCTCAAGAGTATTTCCTGAACCCAAGACATGATTGTGAGCCAAATCATAATCACGGATCTGTTCTGAACGTAGTAAATCATGATTACGGCCCAGAACACAGTCAGCATTATGCCCTATTGCCACATATTGATTCTGCCGCAATGAGAAATCTTGACTTTGCCCTATCGCCAGCTCGTTCTTCACCATAGCTCAGACAACTGATAGCCCACAAGCCCTTTACAAAACCAAGCAAAACCTAAACTAACAACAGAAGAAGCTCTTATCTGACAGTGTTTTGGTCTTCAAAACAGGACCTGTACATGTAAAATTTACTTGTGAATCAACAATTCCTTTTGATAACTCAAAAATTGGTAAAAATAATGTGGTTTCAGATCAAACATGATGTAAAGTCACATGAGGCTTGCAGTAGTAGGCTAGTAGCAGCAATATAACACTAACACAACAGTTCACAACATATGCATAACCCTCAATTGCTCATTGACAATCAACAACTACAGATTCTAATAAAGGTTAAAACAAACAAATTCAATCTTAAGTTGTGATCTGAATCTGGAATTCAAAAAATAAAAACAAAGCAATTCACCTCAATAATCAAAAAACATGATCAAGCAACTTGGACCATAGCAACAAAAAGAGTAGAAAAAAGACATACTTTTTGTGAAATCTGTTGGCTATGTCCATTTATCAAATAGAAAAGGTTCATAATAGTAACTGGAAACCAATACAGCCTAGAATTTATAAAGTAGAAAGAAAACGACATAAGAGAAACTTAACCGTAGTTTTTTCTGGGCAACCAAACAAAAAATTAAAGTACAAATTGGTTTCAGTTTGGTCTTTATACGAAAAAAACAGACAGAACTCAACTCACCACATGGGACCCTTATAAACAACAAACAAGATATCCAACCAAACCCCAACTCTCTAAATATTTTCTATATATTTTTTCCCCGAAAAACAAAACCCTTCATTCAAGTTTCCAATGCTGTCAAAGCAAAAAAAGAGGAGCAACATGCAAACTTCAGTTTTAAAAACGAGAAAGCCTCTCTTCTTGTCGAAGCCAACCAAACAGACGGAAAAAAAAAACCCCCCCCAAAAAGAGAAGGGAAAATAACACTCACCGGAAGATAACTGTTGAAGAGAACCTGCAAAAAGAAAGGGGAAAAGTCGGAAAAGGGAAGAAATGTTTTTGAATAAGACAAGAGATTAAAGGGAAGAAATGATTAAAAATTAAAAGGGTTATAAGGGATTACAAGTAAAATTACATTAAAAATTGGAGAAGAGGGCATGGCGTTGGTTGAGTGTCTGAGAAATTTGAAAGGGAAGAGAAGGGGTTTAAGAGTTGGCGGGGTTTGGGGATGGGGCTAAAGAGGAAAACAGAGAAAGGGGAAGGGCAAAGGAGGGGAAGAGAGGGACAAAAGGGCAGAGTTTTTGGCTTGGGGCTCTTTAGATTTTGGGAGAAATTGAAGTAGGGTTAAGCCAATTTTAGAGGGTATTTATGTCACTCTCTGCCCCTTCTATACAATATTTTCTACTTCTGCGGGCTGCGGCCCGGCCCCTTCCCTTGTTTGGGCCAGGAAGGGCCGCTTCCCCATTGGTTTACCTGCCCAATGTAATTAGTTTGGGCCTTTAAAAACCTTTTTTCTTTTTCCTCTTAGATTAGAATTTAGAATTTTTTAGATAATACTAGCAAAAATCATAGTAAATTCTTTAAATTAATACTGCAAAATCCTTGTTTTTCTTCTTCTATAGATTTGCAAAATTTCAGTACAATCACAAGTTCACAACACAAACAAGAGACAAAACAGTTTAGGAAGCAATCTTTTCTAGACTGCATATAAATAGAATAGTGAAGGATTAAAAGCAAAAAGAAAAAATCATCGTTCTTCACTTATATGTTGCAAAAGCTTATCTAAGCCTTGCACAAATCTATCAAGCAGACTGTAAAAATGCTCCTAAGTCTCAAAAATTTGCAATATCATTGTTTCTCACTTGAAGATCTTCTAGGGAATACTTCATGGTGATCCCAACTGAGATGAGATGAATTAATGGTTGCAATCATAAACTTGATATGCTTTGCAAGGGTGTTACCGTACAATGAATTGCTATGTACCATGCATTGTTGCTGTGAATCGAATTCCAGCTGCGATCCATCAAGATGACAGTTTTCCTTCTAATTGACTAGATTTAAGTTGAGAGAGTAATTCAGAAACCACCTTTTGCAATGTAACACGGTTCATCCTACCGTTGTTTCCATTTACAACCACTTTTGAGAGAACGGTAACTTCTTGCGAGTCTGCATGTTCACCTAGTAGCTCATTCCAAAATTGATCATCCTCGTTGATGTCAGGTGCTTCCAGGAGTTCTACTATTTGTTTTAGTGTTGCTACATTCCTGCCAGCACCACACCCCATGGCTGTGGCAGCACCCACAGCATTTGCAAATGCTAATGTAGTAACCAAGGGTATATTATGTATAAAACCAAATGCAATGGCGGCAACAAAACTATCTCCACACCCAACGGTGTCCACAACTTTCACCTAATCACATTTCAAAATTAATTTTAGAATCTTAATTAGCATAAGCAAAGATATAAATATTGGAAAGAATCCAAATACGTTAGAATGGCCAAAATCAAAAGAGCAATGAGATGTAACATTGTAACTTATTCAAATATTGTAACAAGGAAATTCTCTCACATAATGCTTCATATTTGAGGAGAAATAGACATGATAAGAGTGCATGGTCTAAGATAAGTAACGAGAAACATGCCAATGTGCTGAAACTTCCGTCAATTATATCTAATGGTATTTATGAGCTTTTTTTTTTTGGGCCTGATATTTGTGAGCTATATAAAGATGCATTTTCAAGAAACAGAAAAAATCATCCTAACTTAAAGCAAATTGCAAATATGTTCAATGAATTGCCATAAAAAACATAGATACTTCATTTTTAGATATACAATGAAGCTAAGGCTATAAGTTACCTTGAATGCAGGTGCACTAGTAATACTTGACGCGGTTATCAAAATTGAACCCTTAGAGCCCATCTTCACAACCACCCATTTAGTTCGGACTCCTTTCCTGAGCAACTCCTGCCCTGCTAATATTGGGTTCACTATGCCAGTCAATGATTCAGCCTGGAAGTTTCATTAATGCAAGTAAAATTAATCAGATAAACAGCTAATAGATCTAGTAGATAGGAAGATACCAATCAAATAATTTCAGAAAAGGCCAAATATTTTATACAGCTATCAAAACCTCTATAGTTGGCAGCATATTTAATATTATCAAAGAATGAGAGTACCAAGCACCAATACTCAATAATCAAAAAAACTTTGTGCATTTTCAGACATAAAAGTATCAAGTATTGAGAATATCACTACTTATCAATGAATGAAATCCTAAGTAAAGGAGATGGCCTAAACTATATGAAAAATCTAGTGAAGCAACTTCCTAAGGTTGAAAATTGAAAAGTTTATAGAGATATCACTTGCAAAATGGATATAACAGCACCTGAAAGCAGATATAGAAGCATACAAGAAAACAGTAAAAAAGGGGCAAAATAGGATGAAAATGGCCACTCAATCAGGGATGAGCAAGGCGACGAACCTCATCAGATGTCAGTAGAAGGACATCACTCATCCTTAAGAAATGCCTAAGTGCTTTTTGCTCTTCAGCAGTTCCACGTATAAGACTCTTTCCACGTGGCCCCGGATCGAAAAACACTGACGTACCAACTTCAACTGCATAATCTACAGCTGACATGATCACTCCAGGGGAGAACTCATCAAAGTCATAACCATTACAAAACAGGATTCTTGATCTCACTATTCCACTCTTTACTTCTTCTGTAAGTGTGCTCATCCAGCTAAAGGCAGGCTCTTTACTAAAATCTGCCCGACTAATGAAATAAAAACAAAGTTATATACATTTAAGCAACCAAATTCACATTAAAATTCATGACCTTTTGTAAGAAGCAGAGAAAAGACAAGTTATTTTACCTGCAAAAGCCATGTTTTTGTGAAGGGTCAACAAGCACCCAGCATAGGAGGGTTTCATAAAATGCACTAGGACTACTAACAGGATCAGTTTCTTCACTCATTCCAACCATACCAATTCCTTCATCATGAAGCACATCTAGAAGAAAGTTCCCATAAATTTCTTTCCCAACATGACCTATTGTAATACAGTTAAGTCCCAGCCTCGCAGCTGCTATAGCCATATTACAGTTTCCACCAGCTTCCCAATATTGCTATAACCCATTAACCAAAATTAGAGCATTTCACATGAAACTTAATAAAAATGAAAACCCATTTTGAAGCAAAAAAGTAAAAGTCATTCCTTTTTACCTTGTCGGGAGGAGAAGAAGATAGCTGTTCCATGAAGGCTTTGCGAGCGTCTGGAGAAGGCGGAGGTAATTGGGGAACATTGAGGACAATATCGACGCAGAGGTTGCCGAGAGTGGCGACATCAACAGTTTTGGTTGGGTTAGAGGAGGAAAGAGAGCGAGGGGGGTGATTGGGAACAGGGATATGGAAACCCCGGCAGTTGAGGACAGAGCGAGGAGCGCTGGCGGTGGTGGTGGTGATGGTGGTGTTTGGATAGAGGGGAAAGGAAATGGGAGGGAAAACGAGGCGAGAAGGGATAGGATTAGGAGGGTGGAGGTGAACAGGGAAAGGGAACTGGGTGGGTTTCAAGGCTATGGATTGGTGATGCATTCAGCTGAATTAGTAAAAAAAATGAGTTCAGAAAAATGAAAGAAGAAGGGAAGAAAGGAGGGAGAGGGAAATGAAACCAGGTTGAGACTTGGGAGAAGACTGAAGAAGAGAATAATGGATCAGAAAAGAAGATTAGTGGGATTAAGCATAAAAGGAAAATTATGCATTATAAACAAATTAAGATAGTTTAAGAATGGGGAAAAAACCGGAAAAGGAAGAAATGAATGGATGGCGTTCTGTTTTTCCTCCTTTTCTCCAAAAGTCAGTCAAGTTGACGTCGCGCTTCATCTTTATACTCGTCTATCTGTTTTCAAGTGTGGGGATTCTATCGCTCACTTTCTTTGAATTCTTATCGAATAAATTAAGTCCTCAAGCAAAGTTGCTCGTGGAGTGAACTGGAATATTGAACGAACATGGTTTCATTGTTCTGATAATAACATGATTATTAGTAAATTAAATGTATCTATGTATCTATGTTACTAGTGATTTGTTTTGTCCGAGAACTTTGAAAATTAAATGGATCATAAATATTATAGTTCTACTCTTCTAGATGTATTAAAGGTTGAAACTTCAAAGGCTTTCAAAAATAAATGTAGAGTAATAGTAGTAATTTACTTTGGCAGAGTGGCCACTATAGTAGAATATATGCTCACATTAGGTGAGATTGAGAAGGAAGATTCAAGACAATAATGGACCTTTGTTTTCTTCAAAGTATCTTCAATTTCTACATTCAATTCCTTTGCATATTTTTCCAATTCAATACTCAAGTACCAAAATTTCTGCAAATCCCAACCCATGTTTCTGATTGGAAGCTTTTCAGATTAATTTCAAAGCTTCAAATCATATTGTGTCAGCTAATTTGAAAATGGTAATACGGCAATAAACAATGAACAAATGAAAGTATACAGCTTTATCCTTTCAATCCCTCCGGGCAGCCTAAGGAGAACCTGGAAAATTGGTCTGAATTTAGTTTCCTAACAGGTGTGCTTCCACACTCATCTCATGGTCATAAAAGATCAAACTGAAATCCTTGATGTTTTAGCCTCTGCAGGTATCTCAAAAGCACCATCAACACCAAGTAAATATGGCTACCGATCATGGCAATGAAGGCGGTTTGCCCAAGTGAACTTCTCTAGTCCAATCTCTGGAGGTAATTTTCATTCTCTTGACAACTCCTCAAGTCTCGTGACAACGTTTTGAGCTACATCATTGTAAGCTTTGGAAACAACAGAATCAGGTGCTGATACCACTATCGGTACGCCTTCATCACAACCTTTCCTAATGTCCACTTCAATGGGTATCTGAGACAGTAACACATCATAAATAGTTGCAACTTTGAATGTGTGGAGCAGCTATATTTTACATTTTATATTATAATAGCAATAACCAGGGAAAGTTCTCAGCTACAAGCACAAGTAAAAAAGCAAAAAATTCTTTTCTTTCCTCGAACTATTAGTGAACAAGAAATAATGATTGATAAGCCCCTCCCTAATTGTTGCCCCGACTTTCATCCATTCACATATAAAGTTCCACATCATCATTTAATATTATCCTATTAAATAATCCAAAGAGGGAAAAACATCTTACTTGGAATATTTACCTAATTATGGACTCAGAACATATGAAATAAATTTCCCTAGTATTACCAAGCCCAACAAACATGGCAATTGAAAGCATCATGGGAACCATCTCTACCAACTTGGCATGAATAATCACAAATCAACAATTTACCTCACCAACAAGTTGCAAACCCATCTCAGCAGCTGTTTTCTGAGCTCCACCTGTCCCAAAAATGAATGAAGGTTCACCACAATGTGGACACTTGAAGCAGCTCATGTTCTCTATTAATCCCAAAATCTGTAACAGCAGTCAGAAACTCAGAATTTCAAAACAATCGAGATTAAATTGAACTCTAAAAAGTAGACAAGACATAGTTACCGCCATTTAGTTGTAGCAATAGCAAAATATTATAATATGCCATGATGAAGATGTGTGAAAGAGATGCATGTAATAGTTTCCACTTGTTGAATGAGCTAACAAATATGCTTACTACAGTCGTAATCTGTTGTGCAGCAGTTCCCTTATGACATACATGTACCACAGAATTTCATAAACCACAATCTCTAACAGTAGGAAGTGACATTTCTAGCCCACGCTACAATTTAATCTACTAAAAGGAGAGGATTAACTATTAAGTTTTATCAACTTTGTCAACAATAAGAATAACTTTAACTGACATCTATACGCTATATAAAATGCAGTTGAGCCATCATTCCTACGTATTATGGCAGTCACATAAAAAACCCTTCATATCCTCAAGCTCCTTAAAGAATGTATAAATAACTTTAAAATTTGTGCATCATACGAATTTCGTCAGCAAGCTTCACAGGAAAGGTAGGAGAATGCATGCAGATTGCAGAAATTATAACTTACAGGAACTTGAACTTTAGAGAACATTCTAACTCCTCTACGAGCATCAATCAATGCAACATCTTGTGGGGTTGAAACTATCAAAGCACCTACAAGAAAACCAACAATGATAACAAACCATCAAACAGATATTTTTGAAGTAAAATAATATATCAGCATTGGCAACCAAAATGAATAAACTTTTTCCCTTCTTTTCATTCCTTTTTCCCCCTTTTGACTGTTGTGCAGTTGCCCAGTTGGAAAGGAAATAGAGTGAGGGAGAGAGGGTAGTATGAATCTATGATATTCTTATCCTTCTGAATCTCAATCTTGGAAATAAAAGAAATCATCATATAACCTTCACTACCCCCAGCCACCTCTATTCCCACAAGATGCTTAAGCTAACTTTTCTTGTTCATATTATTGGGATTCAAAACATTCAAACTTTATCAAGGAAGTCAAATAAGAAGCATAATGAGCACAATATCCAAGAGATCTGAATAAGGCCTGAGAGACAGCATGAATAAAACTACAAAACAAGCAGAATCATTATGAAGCTATACGTACTTTATGTTTTATAACAAGTCCAAGTTCATAATGATCTCAACTAGATGCCAATTTTCAGCATAGTAACAAAATCCCCTTAACACAAAAAGAAAAAAGAAAAGGACAGAGAGGGAAAAGAGGTCAAAGTTAATTATCTACCTGACAACTGAAGCCTTTGGGACATAGTTAGTTGTGCATCCCCTGTGCCAGGTGGCATATCCACCACGAGAATATCAAGCTTTCCCCAATCAACTTCCCTCGACATTTTCTGAAGAGCACTCATCACCTGAAAGAAGCTTAAGCACTCATACTACTGAAAATTTGGGGACTCTAACTGAGCTTTTACTTAAAACTAAGGGGGGTGGCAATAATTTTTTTTTCCTGCTCTGCTGAATTAAGGTTGCATGGATGGATGAATGGATCCTTAAAATCAAGTCATGTTGTAAGCAGATTCTGTTACAAGATAGATGCATAAACCAACAAGATCAAAAGAAATGAAAATAACAAAGAACTAATATAAGGTAACATACCATGGGACCTCTCCAGACAATTGGTGCATCCTTCTCCACCAGAAATCCCATTGACATACACTTCACTCCGTAGTTCTCAATGGGAACCAGTTTCATATCTGTGAAACAGAAAGAGGTGGAAGACCAATATTTTGTGACTAGGTATCGCTTTTCCACACTTAATACAAGTGTATACAAAAATATGAAATTAGCCTCAACAGTCAAAAATAACGTTACATGATCAACAAGACTCAATCTTTACTTATTTTGTACATTAGATTTTGTACAACCGAAATCTGCAATGAAACACTTCCAAACACTCTCAGATAACACATTCTACTACTTAAAGCCCATTGCATAAATCTAAAAGGAAAAGTAAGTGATAAACAAAAAGACATTTTCCTTTCATCCAAAAGGAAAATAGAAAAGTTTTCTACAATCAACTAAAGACTTGTATACTACTAAACTACTTTGTCCTAAGAAGATAGAAACTTTACCTTCAGTAACTTCTGGCTTTTGGTGGATGTTCATCATGGTTGGAACAGACGGTCCATACACATCGGCATCAAGCAAGCCAACCTTCAATTGACACTTGTTCGCTAGTGCAACTGCCAAATTAACTGCAAAGATTGCGAATTGAACTAACATGAATGCAAATTCCAAGAGACAATTGTACTGGAACTTCATGAAGCTGAAAAGAACAGATTACCTGCAGTGGTGGACTTGCCAACACCGCCTTTACCAGAAGCAACGGCAATCACATCCTTAACACCATTGATTCTCAGCTGATCATTGCTTAGCACTGAAAAATTCCTGACACCCCCAAGCCTCTGCTAAAAACGAAAAACCCATTTTTGAATCAAACCGAAAACAAAATCTCACTTTCTCAACAAGAAATGAAGATTCAAATAAAACCAGTAAACTCATGTAAAGCACAAAAGTTTTCATCTTACAGCAAATGGTCGCCAAAATCCCTTCATGAGAAAAAAGCCCACAATTTTCAACAGGAACTTAACAAGTCTGAGAATCAAAAGAGAGCCAAAATTCCATTTTCAAGGAGAGAAAAAAGTAAGAAAAAGGAGAAATGTCTGGGTTTTAAGTCCCACATCAGTAGTAAGAGAAGAAATTAGCCGGCTGAAGAGTTCTATAAAGGGTAATTGTGGAAGAAAGGTGAAAATTACTTACCTGGATGGAGCATATGGGCGATCAAAAAGGCCCATAGCTTAAGTCGGCGGCCCACATTGCACATCGTGGGTGCGCCCGCTTAACATCTCCCCCAAGTGGGAGAATTTACGTCATAATTTGTGACAGTTGGGGGCCTGCGTTCGCGCGGCCCCTGCCCAACTGCCCAATTTTTAATTCCAAAGTTTTCTTTAATTTCTCCCTCTCATTAATGAAAATGGTGACAATCAAAACCAAGCTTAAACTTTTTGTATGTAAAAGTAAAAATAAATGGAGGAACAAGACGGAGAAAGAAGAGAGCATGATTGGGGCGAAGGCTTATTATAGTCAAACCAAAAGTGAAAGTTCAAAGCTTTCCTTTTTTTGGCAACCAAACAAATCACAACAGTTGGTTTCAACGGTCAGTCCTTTTTCCGGACAAAAGTTACTTTCTCTTGCCTCTTTTTTTTTTTCTTTTCCTTTTTCCTTCCTCCTTCTTCTTCGTCATCATCATCCCATCTCAATTCAACATCAGGTATCATTTTTCTCCTTATCTTCTTCTTCTAACCAAATGCATTTATTATTTATTTATTTATTTTCCAACATGAACCCAATATTTGGAATTGCATTTCAGAATTGACCTTGATGTTGGTGATCGATTATAAGGGCATTTCAAGGTCTTGTTTTGGCTGTCTCTATGGATCTGATAATTGGGTTTTCTTTCATTTCTTGTGGGTTTTGTTCATTACATTAATGGGTTAGTCCTTGGTTGTTGATTTCATTTTTAATGGAAAACCTGCCAACCTGTCATTTGTTGGTTAATCCCAACTCCTAAGCATTACAATGAATGCGCAGTTGGGCAAATTGATTCAATTCTAAACTGTCAACATGTCCTCTTTGATTGATTGTTATTAAGAAATTCAACTTTTGTGTGTATTCCTTCTAAATATCGTTAGTTTTTGAACCTTTTAAAAGGATTTTAAAATTTTATTTCAATTGCTAACGTTTAAGAGGGTTTGCTCTGATTGCAAATTTGTACATTTTTGGAATGGATTTTGTTCGGTATAGTCATCACTTTATGTGCCATATGAACCAAAAAGGGAAAAAAAAAACATATTGCGGATGGATTTTGTATATGTGGCAATGTGAATGTGTCTTTTCAATCTTAATACCTCATGCATATTTGGTAGCTTTGAAAGTTTTGCTTAGCTCTGCATCTCTGCATTTATTGATTTTCATGTGGGATATTGCTGACATTATTGTTTCTTTTACCCTTGTAAGGAAGCTTACCTCATTGAATTTGGGATGGGATTCTCAGCTTTGTATTGCAAGGTTTGGAACTACTATATGCATCAATTAAGACTTTTTGGTATTCATTCAGTTCTGAACCTTATGATGTCCTAGAGCAGTTGTTGTAGATATGGCTACATATTGTACTTCAGCTCCCAAAATACAAAGGAATTTCAAGGGGTTTGCAACAGCCCTAAAGTCTGCTGCTTGTGAATGGTTTCTGATCTTTCTGCTCTTTATTGATGCTGCCTTATCTTACCTGCTTACAAGATTTGCACATTACTGTGAATTGCAAATACCTTGCATTTTGTGCTCTCGCCTTGATCATGTTTTTGGAAATGAAAAACCTGGATTTTATCGGAATCTACTCTGCAGCAATCATAGATCAGAGATATCATCATTGATTTCCTGTAACATTCATGGAAAGCTTGTTGATGGTCGTGGTATGTGTGAGAATTGTCTCTCATCACACATTGAGGAAAACAAATCCAACTCGGATCTGCAGAGTCTTGTTCTAGGAAAATTGGGGTTTGATCTTGCTGGTCATGGAGACTGCAGTTCCCGGAGCTCATTGTTTAAAAGGGATCTTAATCCTGCTTCAAAAGGCAAAAAGTTGTGTCTTTGTTGTAATAAACCTTGGATTCCAAGACCAAATTCCCAAAGATTACTCTATGTAAAATCATCAGGGATTGCAGTTGGAAAGCCAAACATTCCGTTGCCACGTCGCTTAAGCCGTAGAAATGGCTTGAAGAGGATGAGGGATAAGTTTTCCGCACCAGCAGCATCTCATCTTCTTGCACAAGCTGGATCTGATCCCTTGTCTCATGTAGGATACACTGAACTGAAGATCACTTCTGAATCAGAGTCTGAGGTTCCATTTTCTGATGACGAGACAGCCAACAGTATAGTTCATAATATAAATGAGAGTAAGAGAGAACTTCTTGTTAACTCTGCTCCTGAAACTCCATGTAGAAGACTATCTGATGATTTGGCTACACCAGAATGGCCTGATGCTAAGGAACCTCGTGATGTTAGATGTTTGACTCCAGATATACCATGTGAGGATGATGTCTGTGAACGTAAAGAGCAGCCGTCTGATCAGAAACACAATACTCCTGTACTGCCTGAGCTTATTTCCTTGGATGATAGTCCTCCATCACCCTGTTTTGTGGAAGTTCCAAGCTTCAGTGCTTCGTTACTGTCTGACCTTATCTCTCTTGTTGATGCTCCCCTGTCAGTTGATAATACACAAGTTCCTCTTGAATCATCTGAAAAGTGTAAGTTCTTTCTGTACGTGTGTGTGTGTGTGTGTGTGTGTTTGTATTGGTCTTATCTATATGACTCAATATCTCACCTGGTTTGCTGTGGCAGATGTTACTGAAGCAAGTAAAACTGAAAAGATTTCTGTCAACAAGAATGATGAGACATTGAAGGTTATAAGCACATCAACTGGAGCCAGTCTTAAAACTGATCAAGTTGAAGATGATACTGCTGTGGTAAACTCAACAAATGAGGATCTTAGTGCTGTGCATATATTACCTGCCTGTAGTGAAGAAAAAGATCTTAGTGCTGTGCATATATTACCTGCCTGTAGTGAAGAAAAAGATCTTAGTGCTGTGCATATATTACCTGCCTGTAGTGAAGAAAAAGATGCATCTGGGTTTGTCACCAAAGAACCTACAGTGACATACAATAATGGAATTGATGAAGATGTTAAGTCATTGCCTGCACAGAATTCTACTATACAAGGGATTCAGTTATCGTTGAACACTTTAAGTCCTAGGTTTCGAGATCGTAGTTTTGAATTGCAGAGATCTAGTGAATCCAACTCTAACAAGGCCCATGAAAGAAGTGAATCTGCTTGCCTTGAATCTTTTGATCCAAGCAGCATCAATGAAATTGAAGGTGAAAGTCTAGTTGAAAGGCTGAAGCAACAAGTTGAGCATGATCAGAAGTGCATTAACGCATTATATAAGGAATTAGAGGAAGAAAGAAATGCTTCTGAAACTGCTACAAATGAGGCAATGGCTATGATCACGAGGTTGCAAGAAGAGAAGGCAGCCCTCCACATGGAGGCCCTGCAATACCTAAGGATGATGGAAGAGCAAGCAGAATATGATGGAGATGCCTTGGAGAAAGCTAATGATCTTCTGACAGAAAAGGAGAAAGAAGTACAAGATCTGGAAGCAGAGCTTGAGTATTACAGATTAAATTTTCCGGATGAAACAGTTGGAGAGACTGTACCAGAGGCAAGCATTAACATAAAGAATGTTTCGTTGGAGAATACAAGTGCATCTTCCATAAAAGATGATCCAAAATTTCCCTCCAAAACAATGTATCCTGCTTCTGAAGTCAATGCTAATCCTGTAGACATATCTTCGTGGGCAGAATTTGAAGATGAGAAGTTGTACATCTCTCAATGTCTGCAAAGTTTGGAGAGGAAAGTTAACAGGTTTGCTCATCGTGGGACTTCACCATATGTATCTGATAGTGAATACTGTGATGAAGCAGCAGATAGAGGCCAAAATCACCAAGAAAGGTTGCACAGATCAATAAGCAGACATCAACTTGTTAGTCAGCGAAACGGTTGTATGGTTTCCAATGGCCAGAAAGGTTCTGTTGGTTGTGGAGAAATTGATTTGGCTTCTTTGGAGAACGAAATTTCAGACCTTAATGAGAGGTTGGAAGCACTTGAGGCTGACTCTAATTTTCTTGAGCATTCTCTAAATTCTCTTCAAAATGGAAATGAGGGGCTGCCTTTTATTCTAGAGATACTTCATCAGTTACGAGAATTGAGGAAACTTGGGATAAGGAAGTAGGCACATCTGACATTTCTGCTGGATGAGCTTTACGCGTATCATTACATGGTAAGCATGCTAAATATATGTTTGATTAAAATCAATTCTTCATATGATGTATTAACATGTCTCATCTTGGTATGAGATTCCGCAAAACTTTTTGCATGCCTTGACTGATTGTTGCTGGAAATCACTATTAGGTTTTTATATGAATTAATGAAGCCCATTTATGTTTAGTTTCATGTAAGTTACTACCATCTCAACCTGGTCATTTCTTGTTGCTTTAGTAAAATCGGAGGCTGTATGATCATGTATCTGCATCTATACTCAGGTTAACCAAAAATGATAATAAATACACGGGATATGATTTTTTGTGGGATACGATAGAACATGGGAAGCAGTGAAAATAGGTATCTGGCTGATAACTGGAAGTAATTATATCAGTGTGTGATTTACCACCTGTAAGGTTGTAGTGTTTGTAATATCATGTTAAAACGTGGTCACAAATTACAATATTTGTGAATATATGTTTTGAGATGCTGCAAATGTTATGCAACAAACTTGACTAGCATTGATCATGTTTCTCCATTCTTAAGCTGTTATATTCCTGCATGGCAGTTTCATGCCTTGGCTCAATTTTATCCTTTATTCTTCGAGATTTATCGAATTCTTTTCTGTGACAACCAAAAGTTTAGCAATATACTTATCATTCACAATATATGTATTTCAGATTAATCCCAGATGAGGGTAACTAGTCAGAGGGAAAGTAGCTAGAAATTCGATACAAATATTGCAGGAGTCAAACTAGAATCTCTTGGCTTACCACGGAATTGTGAATTATCAAAAGATCAGGTTTCACATTCAAGGCACCACCTCACCTCGTATGACCAGGTAATGAAGTAAACCTGTAAAAGGAATTAAATTTCCTGTTCCATCACTCTCCTGGTGATTTTATTTTTTTTGTTGGGAGGGGTTAGATTTCTGGTAATTTTGGAGCACTGTGTGACTAGGTTGTAAAGTGAGTGACTTTTTTTGAGTCTTCTTTTTTGTTTTAAGTTTATTCACACTTGACGGTAGCCATTTTACTTCAATTGTAAATTCAGAGGATTGCAATATAAATAGTTGAAAGATGTCATTTTTTTCCCAGTCATTTCTTCTGCCTTGTGAAGATTATTAGCCAGGAAAAACATAAATAATCCATTCCCCTGTTTTAAGAAAACAGCTATCAAATAGAAACTTCTGATGATTTATGATTTTTATTTGTCAAAGCTATAGAATATGACAATATGTACTCTGATTTCATGTTATCCTCTGTTGTCATTTTCCATGACATTTTCAATTTTTCATGCTCCAATGAAGACTTTGAGATTCTGGTTGACATTTCTGAGTTCTTTCGTGTTTCGTCATCCCTTACCTTAGTAAACTCTAGAACTAATTTGAAACCCCATATAATAAGTTTTAGAAAAAAAAAAAAGAATTTCATTAACTGATAAGAAAATTTAAGTGCAAAATGACGACATGGCTTTCGCTCATTGGTGTGAAATGGTATGAAAAAAGTAGCTTAAAAAATCTCACTGCTGGGCAATTACCTTTACGTATCGAACGTAGCATCATTCCAACAAGAACAAGTTTTATTTGTCTTTCGAACCTAACTTTAAACTTTTCTGAGTTTTGACTAATCTTTGTTGTATTGCTAACTACAGTTTTTAAAGTTCTTATATATATATGAAGACACAAGAAGTAACATAACATAAGATTTTTAAAACTATATATATACTTCTATTTCCTCCAAAAATCTTTAGATATATCTGTCGAAATGTTTATTCAGATATTGACATCATTATTATTCCTCCTTAGTCTTCCAATTTTCTTCTTAATCCTCACCCAAACCTCCAAATCCCAGAAATCATCAATTTTCCCCAAGTCTTATCCATTAATCGGTTCCTATTTTGCCATCAAATCCAACCTGAGCAATCGTTTCGAATGGATAACAAAAATTCTCAAGAACTCTCCTTCTGCAACTTTCACTCTTCACTTGTTTGGTAATCGCCGCCAGATCATAACTGCAAACCCTGCCAACGTCCAGCACATTCTCAAGACCCATTTCGACAATTACCACAAAGGCCGTATCTTCATAACCAGTCTCTACGATTTTCTCGGCGACGGTATCTTTAACGTCGATGGGGAGTCCTGGAAGTTCCAGAGACAAGTTTCTAGCCACGAGTTCAACACCAAATCTCTTCGCAAATTTGTTCGAACCGTCGTCGATACAGAGCTTCACGACCGTTTGATTCCATTATTTTCCGGCGCTGCAACTTCCGGCAAGACCGTGCTTGACTTGCAAGATATTCTTCAGAGGTTCGCTTTTGATAACGTTTGCAAGATCTCTTTTGGGTTCGACCCTGCTTGTCTGCTTCCTTCTTTGCCGGAGGCAGAGTTCGCGGTGGCGTTTGAAGACGCCGCTAATTTAAGTAGCGAAAGGTTTCGAACCCCAGCCTGGAAAATCATGCGATTTTTCAATGTTGGATCGGAGAAAAGACTGAAAATCGCAGTCTCTCAAGTCCAAGAATTTGCAAGGAAGATTGTAAGGGAAAAGAAACAAGAACTAGCTGAAAAGTCATCGTTGGAATCCGTTGATCTGTTATCAAGGTTCTTGAGCTCCGGCCATTCAGACGAGAATTTCGTTACGGATATAGTCATCAGCTTCATACTTGCTGGCCGCGATACGACGTCGGCGGCTTTGACATGGTTTTTCTGGTTATTACATAAACACCCTCGAGTCGAAAAGGAAATTCTCAAAGAAATCAAACAGAAATCCGACGTGGCAGTGTTTGAGGAAGTTAAAGACATGATCTACACTCATGCTTCTCTTTGCGAGTGTATGAGATTGTACCCTCCAATTCCCGTCGACAGCAAACTGGCAATAAACGACGACGTTTTGCCGGACGGGACGGTGGTGAAGAAAGGAACGATCGTAGCATATCATCCTTACGCGATGGGAAGGATGGAGGAGATATGGGGATCAGATTGGGCAGAGTTCAAGCCAGAGAGATGGTTGCAGAGAGATGAGGCAGGGAAATGGAGGTTTGTGGCGAGAGATCCTTATAGTTATCCAGTGTTTCAGGCGGGACCCAGGATTTGTTTAGGGAAGGAGATGGCCTTCTTGCAGATGAAGACGGTGGTGGCTGGTGTTTTAAGTAGGTTCAAGGTGGTGCCGGCGGTGGAGGACGGATTTGAGCCCAAATTTCTTGGTTATCTGACTTCTAAAATGCAAGGCGGGTTCCCCGTCAGGATTGAGAAAAGGGAAGAGTTGAATTTGGATTAGCTAGTTAATTAGCTGTGGCAATTAAGGAATTTTATTACGATAGGCTTTGGCATAAATTATATGAAATTATATGTATGTATCGGTCACCATTTTAATGTATACGTGATTATTATCAACTAATTCAGGGTCAATCATGTTAAAAATCCCATATAATTCTAGAATTTGTTGCGATTTTTTCTTCGATATATTTACAAGTTAATTAACATATTCGACCTGAATCGGTTCACTATGAGGTAACTATGTTTAAGATTTGAGCTCGAAACCTTACTTAAAAAGAACAAGTTTCAGAACCATTTATTGGTAGAATTAGCTGCATGATTGCATTTAACATTCGCCTGCAATTATACTTACTACACACCTTTTGTAATTTTAGATTTAGATTGGTAGAAGGTTCACATGATCTGTCTTTGTCAAAGGAACAGAAGAAGAAACGGTTGAAACAAATTTTGTGTCCATATAAACAGAAAATATATGCAAATTAAGAACTGCAACAGCAACACCTAGCAAATAGGTAGGCAACCATGAAAAGATTGCGGGGTGATCTTAACCTATCGTAGAAAATTTAATATGGTCATTTATTCTCTCAAACAAAAAAATATGATCATTTATTATATCCATGCCATTAGGTTAGGTTTCGCCTAAATTAGTAATTCTCTTTAAATTTGCCATATGATATATCCCTATCATTAGAGAGGGTTGACGTCAATAGTAGTAAATTTCTTAAGGATAGAAGCTATACATATGTCAATTGTCACCTAAAAGCTAAAACAACAGTGCCCTCCTAATGGATTTTTTTTTTTTTTTTGCCGAACCCTCCTAATGGAATTACAGTTACTTACACTTTTTCTCTTCCATCTTTCATATATATATTCTGTGATGTAATTTGTATAGTTTCAGGCTTTTACATTGATATATACTCCCTCCACCCCTTTATATTTGTCACTAATTCTCGTCCCTGTCACTTTTCCAACATAAAATACTTTGTATCTCAAATTACCCTTGTGTAATACTTGTCTATTTTTCTTGAAAAGTATTGTTAATTAAAGTCTCAAGTAATACTAGTTTATATATGAAAAAGTGGGGTGTGAGTGATATAAAAAAACAATACATTAACTTTTACAAATCACATAAGCATGGTAAAAAGTAGGGTTTAATGGGCAAAAAGGCCCCTGAACTTACACCGAACCGTCAAATAAGCCCCTGAATTATTATTTCAGCCAAATAAGCCCCTGAATTCTTAAAAAAAGTCAAATAAGCCCTGTTGCCAAGGCTAAATGCTCAAATAAGGACTAAATGTTTTAAGATTTTCTCAAATAGGGATCAAAATACACAATTTCAACAAATTAGAAAGCATACTTAATATTTTTTTACAAATTGGATACAATATAAGTTAATACTAATGTGTGAGGGATATATAAATTGAAAATCACACGATAATTTTATATCATATTACGTTTAATGATTCTCTTTAACGAAAGTCCATTGTAACGACATCAGATGAGGAATCTCTTTAACGAAAGTCCATTGTAACCATCATTCCCTCCTTCACAATTACAGCTCCAACTTTAGGATTTTCTTTCATGATGGTGGCTGCCGCTGCCTCTCCGTTCACTTCCACCAGCTCCGGCCACGAGCTCTTCCCTTCATCTGACAAGTTTAGTCAAATGATCATTAATCAAACCGTTAATTAATGCTAGAACTAGAATTTAAGAACGATTTTTTGAACTGTTCACCAATCTAAAAGAAAGAGTAAAAAATGCTTACCACTGCAACTTAGGGATGATCTTTCACTTGCTTGGCCGTAAGACATTTCTTGGGTTGGATTTGGATATACACTTATCCTTGTACTAGCTTTTTTCTGATCTATTTTCTGCGGTTTGAGGGCGGAAGATAATCCAGAAGGGAATTTATAGTGGGATGGGATCCGACATGCCCCGAGGGCCAAAGGCCCAGTTGAAATTACTTTATTTTTTGAATCTAAATTTGACTTTTCATCGCTGACCACTGACATTTATGGTTTTACCCTTTTTTTTTTGTGTACTCACACACACATGTATTAATAAGAAAGAATCAATCATAAATACTTGCATTTAATAAGTTGTTTTAGTATCTTTGTTTTTTGCACTCACAAATTTATTAATAAGAAGACAAATCATAAATATTTGCATTTAATAAGTTGAGCAACTCATAAATCCGATTTCTAAGGCACCGCAATACTATTAAGTTTCTGATTAACCCTGCTTTGGTTTTGCTTTTGGAGATAAAAAAGTAACTTCTCATCTCAAACGCAATATCAAACCGGGTTCAGCTCCCCTCCAATACACATGTAGATGAGTGACACCTATTAAAAAATAGGCTTAACGGTTCAGATTAAAAGATCAATATAACCTTCCCATCAACCGTTATCTAACCTAACGTTTCTTTTCTTCAACTCCGTTAACTCTTTTCTTTCGTTCAATGAAAAAAAACAGAGATTTTGTACCAGAGGAAAAAATGGCATGTCCAATAGAAATAGAGAACTGTTGTTTGTTGCAGCCATGGAATTAAATATCTGTCGATACCTCGATATATCCGTCGATATATCCGATATCTGTACCCCTCGATATAAATATCCATAAAAATTTCAATGTCACGGAATATCTGTCGATATATCCGTGTATCCGTCGATATTTATCGATATCTCGATAAATCTCGATATATCCGTAAATATCCATAAATATCCGTAAATATCCATATTAAATTAAATATTTTTTTCGTCTTTACATTTATGATTAAAAATATAAGCGACATTTCGATGAAGGAAAGGGTTTTTTCAAAAATATTAGCAATTGTAGTCATTTATACAAAATTGTGGTAATAGTAATACAAATAATTTTTTTTTCTTTTGTTTTAATTGTTTTTTATTTAATTCACAAGATGGAATTTTTGGTGCAGTTGACTAGTGGGAAATGTATGGAACAAGTGCACCATTGTTGAGAAATTTGGCAATACGAATATTATCTCAAACTGCATCATTTTTAGCATGCGAAAAGAAATTGGAGCACATTCGCTCTAATCCACACAAAGCAGCGAAATCGGTTAGCCCATAAATCTCTGCAGAATCTTGTGTATTGTTACTATAATATGAGATTACGGGTTAGAGACATGGAAGCTCATGCACAAGAGGAGACTGAGCAAGATCCTTTGAATATTCTTGATATTTCTGTTGACATTGGTGATGAAGAAGAATATCCTCTTTTTCAATGGATTAGGCCTGTGCATTTAGATGATCGTGATAGAAATCCTGATCAGCAAATTAGAAGTCATGTTGAAGAATTTGGGATTGATGTCGACAAAGTGATGTCTGAAGAGGTTGGTCTAGAATGTTCAACAGATGAAACAGTTGGTCCTCCACCTGGATTCGGTTCCCAACCTAAATTTAGAGGTTCTTCAGCTCACAGAAGATGTGATGATGATGATGATGATGGGGGAAATGAAGGCAGAACTACAACAACAGGTACTCAAGGTGGGGATGGACAAAGTGGAGCAGAAGATGCAAGCAGGTATGGTGACAATTATGGGAGTGATTATGTATCATACAGTCCTTTTCCATGCGAGGCAGATTTCACACATGCAACATAAGATGAAGATCATGGATCTCGTAGAGCTGGACATGGGGCCAAAAATAGAAAAGGGAGAAGAGCAATGCGTGAACTCACTGATGAGTTTAGCTCAATGAGCTTAACAACTGCATCTAGTTCATTTGGATATGGAGGGCATTTTGAATCAAAATCTAGTTATGGTACTAGATCTGGAGCAAATGAGTTTGAATCATCGGTTTCATCTAACATGTATCCAGAGTATCCACTTGAACAACAGACTTATAATGAGCATCCGGTGCAACAGACAAACATGCATGCAGTTTTGGGTGAATGCCCCCCCTATTGGATGGCTAACAAGAATTAGTCGAGAGACATATTTGGAATATGTGCACAATTATATGGCGGTTTATAAACCTTATATGTCATGGCTTG
The DNA here is from genome assembly GCA_001974805.1 of Corchorus capsularis. Taxonomy (NCBI): domain Eukaryota; kingdom Viridiplantae; phylum Streptophyta; class Magnoliopsida; order Malvales; family Malvaceae; genus Corchorus; species Corchorus capsularis. The sequence continues at coordinate 5,928 of AWWV01010568.1, read as the reverse complement.
AATATTTTAACTGGATTACTGCCCCCGGGGGAGATGATACATCCATGCCTAGTAGAAGTCATAGCGGTGGTAACTACGGTAGTAGTGATTTTGAGCCTCCAAGAAATTCAATGTGGTACTGAGGTTGTATTTGTGCTTTGGATTGTGTTTTTGTAACTAAAATAATGTAAAATAATGCATTTATAAATATGATATAGTACTTTCTTGCTTTTGAAAGGAAATCATATAATTTTTTACATTTAATGAAATGGTTAATTTGGTAATCATCATTTTGGAGATAAAATAAATGTGTTTTTAAATTAGTATAGTTGATTTATACATATTACATACACTTTTCGCAGTACAAAAAATAAAAAAAAAAGTCTAAATATACTCTATTTATCATATCTTGATTCTAAAACATGTGGAAATATGTAAATAAGAATTGGTCAAAATTTCAAAGCAAAATTCAAACGTTTACTATAAATATTCGTCGTTTTAGTGCATTTTGGACCACTTATATTTGAATTTCATTGATACCTCGATAAATCCGTTCGATATATCCGTCGATACCTGTATTTAACACCATGGTTGCAGCATAACCTCCGAAACCCCTACCCCATATGCCCTCTTTTCTTCTTCTTTAACATTTTTTCCATCTCCTAATTTGGTCCTTATCCAAGTGATCAGGTCTCTTTGGTTCTTATCGTCCCACCCCAACAATGATGACCTTATCTGTTTAACATCTCATTGGCTAAACAAATCCTCTATGTCTCTAATCACATGTTCTTCTGCTTCTTCCTATTCAATCAACTTATTCGACTGATGTCTTTGGGTTAAATTGTGGTTAAATTTTGTTGGTTATTTTGTTAAAGTAGCAGGAAGCCCAACTCAGCCGCTGGTGGTGGTGCTGTGGTGGTTAGGACTTGGGAGAGTTTGAAATAATTCAAATCCTCGACGGCGATGAGTGGACAAGTAAAATAGCCAACCATTTGGGAACTTGTCAATGAAAGAGAAAGAAAGAGAGAAAACAAAGTTAAAGCAAACGTTAGGTTAGATAATGAATGTTATATTGATCTTTGAATCTAAACCATTAAACCTATTTTTTAATAGGTGTCACTCATCTACATGTGTATTGGATATCATTAGAGGGGAAGTGTATTGGAGGGGAGCCGAACCCATATCAAACCATGAATGGTTTGTGTAAAAGCTAATTTTGACAGCAAAAGCCAACTCAACCTGAAAAGCTATAATTTAGGTGTTTTTACGTTTCAAAAGTGTTTTTGAGCATTAAATTACCAAAAATCACATAAATTATTCTTCTCATTCTAGTATGTCATTTTACTTTTCTACCATACTTTTTCAAAGCAATACCAAACACTAATCACAAGTTTCTACCACAATTTTAAAAAACACTTCCTCCAAACCGAGCTTTTCCAAATCGCAATCGCAATACCGAATTAAGCCTTACTTTTAGACCTTATATATTTTTCTAATTATTTTTTCGTACTTACATGTGCTATTAATAAGAAAACAGATGTCCCTAAGGAGACATCCCAGTAATTAAAACTTGAGACTTCTTGTGAGAGGTCCCGAGTTCGAATCTTAGGATAGACGAGGTGAGATTATGGGAAAAAGAAAAAGACTACCTCCAATTGTGTATAGTCCATTTTAATATCATGTTCATTAAAAAAAAACATATCATAAATACTTGCATTCAAAAAGTTTAACAACTCATTGCTTCAAACAAAAAGTTGAGCAACTCATAAATCCGATATCTCACTTCTAGTGCCCTCCTAATCAATGGAATTACTTACTCTTTTTTCTCTTTCATTTTTCCTATATTTTCCTTTTTTTTAAGGGAATCTGCCCATTTATTTATTTGGCATCCAGAATATTGTGATGTATAGTCAATACATTAACTTATCCCAAACGAGAAAAAAAAAATACATTAACTTTTACAAATTACAATAAGCATATGGTAAAGTAAAGCTAATAAAGCTTAATGTGTGTTTGGGATAGGATAAATGGATAATAGATAAGATTGAATAAAATTATAAAATACTAATTGTTTTTGCATAAAAATGTTGTAATTGTCATCCTACCCCATACACACATTGTTAAAAAGTGCATTTGTCGACCCAAACGCACATTTGCAAAGAGTGATTAGCCAATATGAGGAATCTCCTTAACAATTCCACACTTGTCGACCCAAACGCGCACCCTATCACAACGAAAGTCCATTGTAACCATCATTCCTTCTTTCACAATTACAGCTCCAACTTTAGGATTTTCTTCCATGATGACGGCTGCCGCCGCTTCTCCATTCACTCCCACCAGCTCCGGCCACGAGCTCTTCCCTTCATCTGACCAGTTGATAAACATTAATTCAAACCGTCAATTGATAACTACTATATAGTATTTAAGAAGCATTAATGATGCATGCATTCACCAAACTAAAACAAAGAGTGAAAAAGGAATGCTTACCACTGCAACCTGACATTTCTTGGGTTGGATTTGGATATATACTTATCCTTGTAGCTTTTTTCTGATCTATTTTCTGCGGTTCGAGGCCCTAAGAAAATCCATAAGGGGAATATATAGTGTGATAAGGATAGATATGCCCCGAGGGCCAAGACCCAGTTGAAATTAATTAATTAGATTGGGCAGCCGCTTTATTTGAATTCTATTTTTGACTTTTGATCGTTGACCATCGACATTTATGGGTTTACTACTATTTTTTTATTTGCTTGGCACTCGTGTTACCGTGTATATAATTTAATATAGTACTAGTGTGTATCATTCTATCAAAAAAATACAGTAGCGTATATCCATTGCCAAAAAATATTATTGGGGGGGATCCTTGTGTATTTGTGTATCAATGAGGGGGCCATTATGATCCCAAAAAAAATAAAAATGAGGGGGCCATGGCCCCCCAAAACAAATGAAATTTTTTCTTAGTAGCATTATATATTTTCTATACATTTCACTTGAGGATTTTTTCAATCTAGCCCCTAAAATTAAATTTTACATAGGTCAATTTATATCGATCCTTTCAAACTTATGAATCAAGATCTACCCCTAATAATAACTTAATAAGAAAACAAATCATAAACACTTGCAAGTTTGGCAGCTCATAAATCGGGTATCTAATGTAAAGTTAATTATTTTAGACCTTGTATATTTCAAAAAAATTATTTTAGACCTTGTGTATAGTTCTAATTATTCATATATAGTTTGTTTTCGACTTTTTTTTTTTTTCTAATTGAAGATTGTACCAATAGTAAGTATATTATTAATTAAGTTATCAAAGTTCTTTCAAAAAAAAGTTATCAAAGTAAATGGTAGTTTCCAAAACACATTACACCAGTTCAATAAACCAAGTCACTTTTGTCAGCATAAGAAAAGAATGGTATAGTTTGTATTAGTAACAATTTGAATAGAAGAGTTATGTAATAATGATATATGAATCCAGGAATTATTATTATCTATACCAAGCATAAATGCTACTAAAAGTTACTAGACTAGATCTGTAAGAATCACCCATTAAGCCCATCTCCCCTGTTTGACTAGCATGCAACTTCAAAATGAACAATTACTAAAGGAATCACATAGCTATTGGTTTCTTATTACTATATATTCTTGATCCACTTGCAATCTTCTTTATATCCCTTTCATGGTTCTTCTTTTAATACTGAGGCTATATCTTCCTTCTTATCTGCCATTATCACATCAGGATGTGAAGAAGATTGCTCTTGGCTGTTGGTGTAAGACTTATCTCTTTCTTTGCCCCATAAGAACACATATAAACCAATGATAACCATAACTCCACCCAGTATGCTGATAAATGGCCAAATAAAAGTTAAAACAGGGGAGATCTAAATAGGATAAGTCTAAATTAATGGAACATTTTTAATTACTTTAGATTTTCTAACCTGCCCGTATACAGCTTTTCACCAAGAAAAAAGTATGCTATAAACACAACCATAACTGTTTGAAGAGGATTAAACATGGCCACAAAGACCGGTCCTTTCTTTTTCATGCACCAGAATTGAAGCACGATCAAAACGCCAGAACTTATTCCCTGGCCATGCATATATACAATTAATTTTAGGAAATGGGTACTTAACAGATTCATATTCATTCATGAAACATCAATAATTTACTTACAGAATAGATAATGCACCAGAAATTAGCGCTGAACATTTTGATTGACCACGCCGATGCCTTGTGCTGCAAGGAAACTGCAAAGATAGCCGATTGTGCTGCCCCAACGACACTGATCCATGTTGTTATTGACATTTCTGCTGGATATTTCTTCAGAGTGTTTCCCTAAAAGGTTTTTTACAATCATACTATAAACATGACTATATATATATATATATATATATATATATATCTGACTTTTGTTAAATTAGGGGGAAAAAGCTCATTAAAAAAAAGTAATTAGTTAGCTAATCATTATATAAATAATATAATTACCTGCATAATGAACAGTATAGCCCGTAATATGCAGCCAGCAACAGTAAGGATTGATCCTTTGACCCAATTCTCATGATCATTCACAGAAAGTTCGTTTATGTGAATTAATGGAGCATCCCTCAAGCTTTGCAGTGCAGGTCCTTTGTACAAAGTGATGAGTGTGGCCCCTCCCAATGATGTTAAGGTTCCAAGGATTTTAGCAATCCCACGAGGGTTCTTTACATCCACAACCTCCATCCTGCAACCAAGAACATGAAATGAAGATTGTTCACAGTTGATATGATTTACAGAAAAGATCAGATTAGTGTGCTTATTATTAGCCTCTACCTGAGCATGATGGCGAGTAGAAAAGTCAAGGAAGAAACAGTGTTGAACGTTGTTGAAACAAATGTTGGAGAAGTGTATTTCAAACTTAAGAAATACATGTTCATACCTATTCCAGTTCTGGAAGGTAATAAATCCATTTTAATTATTGAATTTTAATTACACATGAAATGAAAGCAGAGGAGTGTCTAGCTATAGTTTCTGTATATATACCCTATCAGTGCCAGCAAAAATAAGTCTGCAAACAGTGCTAATGTAAGCTTGGGCCTTGATTTCCTGCATGAAATATACAAAAGAATTAATTACATAATTAATTAGAAGTGAAAGTATTATAATTATATACCTTTCAAGAAAATAGGCAAATGGCAATACGAGCAAGCCAGCTAGGAAATATCGGTAAGTGACATAGACATGTGGATTCAACCCTCGATTAAAAGCAGCTTCTGTAATGAAGAATACTATTGCATAGCAAATCTGAGACATAACCATGATTAGATGGGGCATATATCTTGCAAAGGTTTTCTTAAATATGTAAATGTAAGGCATATCTCTTTGCTTTGTGCAATGCCCTCTTTCTATTTTCTCTCAATGAGATTCTTATATGCAGAAAAACACAAAGATATTATTTTGGAAAAACCAGAAAAGGGCTGCGGCGCCCTGCGATAGAATTGAAGATGGAAAGTAACAAACTATATATGTTTGTCAAGTGTTGAGACACAAGAGAGAAATGGGAATACAGTCGTCACACACTCAAAACCTGTTCATCAAAGTTTCAGTTATTCAAAAGTCAAATACTAAACCAGCCTAACCCTATATTATATATGATCCCCTTATACTCTTGAGTCTTGATTCTAGCTAACAAAAATTTATCATTATGGTCCTTTTAGGATATGGTTAGTTAATTAAGTTTTAAATGCTGTTAGCAAATAGCTAGGAAATATATTAATCAAAGGCTTTAACATTCAACAGAGATATTCTTAGTCAAGAATATATATAGTAATAGTACTAGCGGATAGAGGGGCACCAATTATTATATAGCTATAAGTTAGGTTCGGTTTAAATTGTGAGAAAAAGTGCTACTACTTTTTAATTAATCAGATAATTAAGGGGTAATTAACCAAAAGAAAGGGTCGATGAAGTTGT
>AWWV01010567.1:0-95673 GCA_001974805.1 Corchorus capsularis | reverse complement strand
TATATCCTGGGTGATTAAAGTTGGAAACTCACTCAGCATTTACAAGAGAAGAAGGTGAGACAGGGGAGATTAAATCAGAAATGTCAATTAGGTGTCCTGGTAATGGCTCTAGTACGTATTTGCGCCCTTTTATTTTTCAATATATTGTTGCAATTTAATTTTTTCATATTGTTCATTAATGGAATGGAATGGAAATGATGAAATGAATTATTATAAGCAGGGAAGAACTCGTGGCCGGAGCTGGTTGGGAAAAATGGGGAGAGTGCCAAGGAAACAATAGAGAGGGAGAATAGCAACGTGAGAGCCATAGTGCTGCCGGAAGGAAGTATAGTGACGAAGGACTTCCGGTGCAACAGGGTCTGGATTTTCGTTAATCAACAGGGCCACGTGGTTCAAGTTCCTCACATTGGCTAGCTAACATCTTTTTCCGGCGATCCATTACTTCTCCACTGTTAGTTTAGGTGAGGTAATCAACGAAATAAGAATATAGTACTGTAATCTACGTAGTATAATGTAAAAGAAACAACGATCATGTTGGTCAGCTGAGAATAAAACAAAGCATGTTTTACGTTTTTGTAGTAATTTTCACCTTTTCAGGACAAGGTTACAAGTACTCGAACCCTTTCCCTAATTTTCTTTGTTAAAGATGAAAATTTAATTCTGTGTGAGAGCCAGAGGGACGTTTGAATCGTCGTTGATTGGGCCTTTAGTTTCAACATATTCTCTAGTGACAAGCCCATATTTTAATATTGGTTGGGCTCACGAGAAATCAGCCTATAATAACGTTTATTAAAATGAAGCCGTCCCAAAGTATAGAAAGACCAAAGAAAATATATATATGTTGCAAAGGTTGCCTTAAATTCGTTTGCCATTGCTTTTGTGCAATGCCTCTTCCAGTTTTCTTGACCAAGGAGCAGGAAATGGGTCGACTGCAAATACAATGATATATATATGGATCAGTTATAACTACTTAATTATAAGGGTTAATTCTGCACATAGATATATATATGGTTCCACCTTTAAGCATGCACACATCACTCTGACCCTCCATGGGACTAATTTGCAGAAAAACACAAAGATGATTTTGGAAAAAAGGGATTGAATTGAAATTGATGGAAAGTAACAAACTATGTTTGTCAAGTGTTGAGACAGAAGAGAAGATAGATTCGGGAATACAGTCTGTCAAACTCAAAACCAGCCTAACCTAACCCTATATGTTACGGGTAAACGATTTGCGTGGGATAAGGTAATCATGAAACCTTGACCAATGTACCTTGCTGCTCGAATTGTTTGGTGGTCATAATTCATGAACCCAGTTAGCATAGGGAACATATCGTGAATATCTATGAATAATTTTATGTTTGTTTCTTTCTCTTGTTTGAACCAAATCATGAATCTTGTATTCTTTTTTTCTTTACAGTGAAAGAAGTTGGAAAGAGGTTGTTAATAATAGATTACCGAGAGAAATAGGTAAAAGAAATTTCCATCCAAGATTTAATAATTGGTCCATTCTTAACCTAGGTAAAGTATTATATATGATCCCCTTACTCTTGATTCTATAGCTAACAAAATTTTTTATCATTATGGGGCCTTTAGGATATGGTTAGTTAGCATTAAATATTTTATATTCATCAAAACTTTGACATTCTTATTGTAGAGAGGACTGAGGAGGAGGGGAAAGGGGAGCTCAACTAGCTGCTACCAGTAAAAGTACTAGGGGATTTGTGAGGAGGAAGTAGTTCGTAATTAAACAGATTAGGGATAATTTATTAATTTTAATTTAATAAAAAAGAAAGGATGGATATATAAAGTTGATTTGATGCAAGGACAAAACACACCGCACACTTGATAAATAAGGGACAAGTACACCATTCAGTAGGTGTCGGCTTGCATTTATCCTCTTCCCCAGTTCCCACTTGCACCGTTTCTGTATTTTCCTCGTGAGTCGTGATAGATTTCCTGTATTTATAGATATCATGGGCGATTCAAGTTTGGAAACTCACTCAGCATTTACAACAAGAGAAGAAAGTGAGACAGAGGGAATTTATTAAAGCAGAAATTATGTCAAGGTGTCATGGTAAGGGCTCTAGTACTATTTGCTTTTTATCTTTCATTATAAATATTGTTGCGTTTTTCATGTTCATTGATCAAATGAATTAACAGGGAAGAACACGTGGCCGGAGCTGCTTGGGAAAAGTGGGGAGACAGCCAAGGCAACGGTAGAGAGGGAGAATAGCAACGTGAGCGCCATAGTGCTGCTGGAAGGAACTCCGGTGACTAGGGACTTCCGGTGCAACAGGGTCCGGATTTTCGTTAATCAACATGGCCATGTGGTTCAAGTTCCTCACGTTGGCTAGAATATCTTTTCCGGCTCGCGCGATTACTTCTCCACTTCCACTCTTGGTTTAGGTGAACAAGTAATCAACGAAATAAGAATATATTATTATAATTTAGTGTAATACTGTGATTGTAAAATGTAAAAGAAACAACTATCATGTAATGTTGGTCAGCTGAGAAATGAGAAGAAAACAAAGCATGTTTTATGTTTTCTATTTCTAGTAATTTTCCAAAGAGACGACTGACGAGAGGATAATATCAGCAAATAAACAAATGGCAAATGTCAAAGTATTAAATATACCTTTCAAGAAAATAAGCAAATGACAATATGAGCAAGCCAGCTAGGAAATATCGGTAAGTGACATAGACATGTGGATTCAACCCTCGATTAAAAGCAGCTTCTGTAATGAAGAATACTATTGCATGTAGCAAATCTGAGACATAACCATATGATTAATTAGATGTGGGCATATATCTTGCAAAGGTTGCCTTAAATATATTGCCATTGCTTTGTGCAATGCCCTCTTTCAGTTTTCTTGACCAAGGAAGCAGGAAATGAGTCTACTGCAAATTCAATGATGGAGTTATAAGGGTCCTGCACATACGATTATGGTCCTTTTGGATATCATGAATAGTTAATCAAGTTTTAATTAAATGTTGTTGGCAAATACTAGCTAGCTAGCATTAAATATATACTAATTAAAGGCTTTAACATTCAACAGTAACATTCTTATTCCAGAGAGGAGGAAAGAAAAGAAGAAGGGAGCTCAACTAGCTGCTAGTAATTGTTGAGGGCACCATTTAATTAGTACTAGCTAAGTTAGGTTGGGTTTAATTTGTGAGGAAGTACTTTGTATTGTAGTAATTAAACAGATTAGGGATAATTATTTGATGCTTGCAAGGACAAAACACACCGCACTTGATAAGGGACAAGTACACCATTCATGACATCAGCCCATTGAAAAATGGCCTGCCTGCCATTGCCCAACTTTTTAATGTGCAGTATAGTCAAGGGTAGGTGTCGGCATTTATCCTCTTCCTCTGTTCCCAACTTTGACTTTTCATGATATACTCTTGCATTTTCCTCGTGATAGATATCATATTCCTGTATTTATAGATATCCCTGGCTGATTAAAGTTGGAAATTACTCACTCAGCATTTACAAGCGATCAGAAGAAAGTGAGACAGGGGAAAGCAGACATGTCAACTTGTCCTGGTAATGGCTCTAGCTAGTATTTGCTTTTATATAATTGTTGCGTTTGTTCATTAATGAAAAAATGGGAATGAATTAACAGGGAAGAACTCGTGGCTGGAGCTGCTTGGGAAAAGTGGGGAGACAGCCAAGGCAACGGTAGAGAGCGAGAATAGCAACGTGAGCGCCATAGTGCTGCTGGAAGGAACTCCCGTCACTAAGGACTTCCGGTGTGACAGGGTCCGGATTTTCGTTAATGAACAGGGCCATGTAGTTCAAGTTCCTCAGATTGGCTAACATCTTTTCCACCTCCATTACTTCTCCACTCTTGGTTTAAGGTGAAGCAATCAACGAAATAAGAATATAGTAATCCATAATGTAAAATGTAAAAGAAACAAACAACTATCATGTTGGTCAGCTGAGAATAAAACAAAGCATGTTTTATGTTTTCTATTTCTAGTTATTTTCCTTTGTTGATCATATTCATCGATGTGTGTCCGTGTGAGGGACGTTTGAATCATCGATGATTGGGCCTTTAGTTTCAACATATTGGGTTCCTCTAGTGATAAGCCCATATTTTAATATTGGTTGGGCTCATGAGAAATCAGCCTATAAAAAAAGGCTAAATAGCCCCTTTGCCCCCTGAATTTTACAAACTTAGGCCAAATTGCCCACTGAACTTTAAATTGTGTCACTCTATCTCATGAATTTGTAAAATCAGACCAATTTACTCATGACTTGACAGTTGACTAACGGATCCCGTTAAACCCATAAAATTTGCTGACGTGGCCGGTAAATTGGCCTAATTTTACAAATTCAAGGGGTAAAGTGGCACAATTTAAAGTTCAGGGAGCAATCTAACATAAATTTGCAAAGTTCAGGGGGCAAAGGAGCTATTTTAACAAAAAAAAAAAAGAACCCCGAGTATAAAAAGAACAAAGAGATGAGAGGGACAGTAACATAACCGCATACGATTTTTCAGAATCCTTTTATCGGTCAAGATTTTCAAGATCATTAATTTGCCTTACAAACGTAAATAATTCCTCTCTCCTTTCTCGGACTCTTTGGAGTCATTTGATACTTTCCATGGGAGAGTTATAGGGAGGAAAGTGATTCCCAGGAGAGTAATTCTTTGGGAAAGTAAATTTGTGATGTTTGGTATAATGAAAGAAAATCATAATTAAATTACAGAAAATAGTTTTAATGGTTTGATTTATTAGCACATTCTCAAGAAAATATTTTTAATTTATCAATTTATCGTTTTACTTGTTTCAATTTAAAAACATTTACTTAATCAATCATAATACATTTATTCGAGATAGAAGACTTCAATTTTATTTGTACAGCTCATGCCCTTAAAAACATAATTTTTTTGGCCATATCGTTAAGAACATAATTGAAAATAATCATTCCTAGCATAAATTATTATCCAATGCACAATAAAATTGTTTAAATAAAAGAAAAAAAAACAATGTCTACCATTGTTCACAGCCAATTGACTTAATCTATTAAAATAATGAAATAGATCAATTAAACATGTTTGGGTCAAAGATAATCTGAAGCAAGTTATAGTGTGTGGGATTGTCTTTCCTTTCACCCTTGTTGCATGATGAAATTGTTCCACCCATACATCCCACAACTCTTGAGGATCCTGGATCATTTTTGTTTCATAATTAACAAATAAACCCATTTTCAAGCATTAATCTTATATGACTGCAATCCCTTTTCAGCCATTTACTCTATTTCTTTTCGTATAGTTTTGGTCAATCATTCATTGCCATGGCCCAATGCCCATTGGCATTGGGTATCTAACGCAGTAATCCAACCAAAATCAAACTTTTAGGCTGGTCCAACTTCAAACACAAATATGAATCACAGTTTCCCTTACTTACGATTTCAACTTTCAAGAAAAACTTATAATTGGATTTGGCTCCTCTCCAGTCCTTTTAAAGGACTGGAGAGGCCAGTCTATGTTAGGATTATGACAAGTGTAAAATTAAAGATCTAACGGCTTAAGTAATTTCAGTCATATCTATGGGATTGTACTAGATTATTTTTCCCCCGATTCTTCACCACTTTGACGTTTGCTGCAAAACTGATTATTCATTCCTAAATCTTACACTAGTTTCACGATGACTTTAGTCGGACATCTTGAATCCTGATTAATCAGGTGAAGTAATATTGAACTCCTACGAAGTAGATCCAGATACCAATAATAAATCCCAGCACGATGTCGGCCGGTGTTCCTCAATACTTTACAAAATGCAGGCCACTCAGACTTTCCTTCTCTCCTCTGCTACAGCTTGCAAAGTTACAAACTTGCAGTGGTCTTCAACTCTTCATGGTCTATTTGCTTCTTTTATGGCTGTGACATCCTATGTTTTTCTTCCTTTTTTAAAAAAAAAAAATTTAAGGATTTTGTTCCAATCGGGATTTCGGAATTTTTGATTGCCGGAAAATAAGTGTTAGTTACAGGGGAGAGGAGGCAGAGCTGCTCTTAAAATTTTCAAAACCTGGGATCAAAATTTTCAGAGGAGAAAGAATACAAAACCTGGAATCAAATTTTTCAGAGGAGAAAGAATAAAAATTCAGAAACAAATAGCTTCAACCTTCTTTTTGTTAAAAAAAATTATTTTTATTTTTGCTCCTTTTAAGATATTTAGACTAAAACCCTTTGGTAGCACTTAACACTTAAGAAAATAAAAAAGATTGAAAAGCTTTAGTTCATAGATTGGCCTGCGAGGAGGATGAGGGGAAGGCTAAAATCGCAGCGCTAGGAAGGAGTGCTTCAGTGTTATGCTTTTAAAAAGCTGAAGTAATATCAATTGTTTGATTTTAAAATAGACACGTGGTTGCATCTCACTATGGACTGGCCTCTCCAGTCCATTTCTTGGACTGAAATGGACTGGAGAGGAGCCAAATCCCTTATAATTAAAGGTCCTTCGGATTAATTTAGATGAGAAGTATGCTCAAGCTCAATTAGCTACTGCTGTTTAGTCCCTTCGATTAGGTAAAGATATTTTTGCCATTTGATGTCAAATGTATCATTTTCACTTTAAGAAAAACACCAATCTCTATCTTAAAGTTAGCCTGGACAATTTATTGTTATAATATATGGTGTCAGTGAGAAGAATGCTAGAGTTTTTGGTTGTCAACCTTGTGCACCATATATCATCTTCAAACAGATTAGTGATACTTTGAAGTTCAAGCTTCACGGGCTTTCCAAGGTGGCTGTGGACTATGTGAACAGGGGCTTGTGTACTCGTTGGAATTTAGTGATCCCTGGCTTTAACTAGTTTGTTGTTGTTTGAGTTCCTTGTAATTTCGTTTCCTTTGGATCAAAATTTGTAAGACTGTTAAGCATTTTTTTGCTTTCTTGGATAAATGAAATGAATTAATTATAAAAAAAAAAAATGAAGCGGTCGATAAATGGCATGGATTCCTTATGTATTCTCAAAAAAAAAAAAAAAAAAAAAAAAAAAAAAAACCACCAATCTCGTTTTACAGAAAAAGGAGTGGAGGTCTTCCATTCGACAAAGTTTATTTATAATTTACATAATTTTATTTTATGTAAATACAATTCCAGAGTTGACGTGGAGCAATAGATCAGTCGTAGCTCGGGACAAAGCTATAAAAACAATGTATAAATTGCTTTGATTCTACTGGCCAGCCATGAGGATGAAGGGTGGTTCGATTCTTTGTGAAAAAGGGATGTGTGTGGATCAAAAAGAAAGTTGCCTGAACCCAAAGAGATAATCAGCACATTCAAAATGCCGATTTTTTCCATGATGATGAGCAGAGCAGACAATTAATAATATCGCTCGATCTTGTCCTATGTTCAGATTTCAGTTTTGTACATTAATCTCAGCATTTTCCACGTGTAATATATATTTCTCTCTCTATATATACATCTCCTGGCTGATACGAATTTAATTCAACTCACTCAGCAGTCAGCAATTACAAGTTACAAGAGAGAAGAAAGAGATACACCAATATTTCAAGAAAGCAATTATGTCGAGCTGTCAAGATGGTAATTAATTAAGGCCTAACATTAATTCAATTTTGCTAATTTTATCATAATAATTATTATTGTGTTTTTTCAGCTCTTTTTATTTAATGCATGAACCGGAATTATTTAACAGGGACCAAGAAATGCTCCTTGGCTAAAGAATTTGTGGAGACTGCGAAAGCCACGATAGAGACGGAGATTATTAATCCTGATCATGGTAAGACCTGATTAATTCCTTGTAGTTTATAATTATAATCTAATTTTCATCTAGTGTTGGGGTTTTTTTTTTTTTTTTTTTTTTTTTTTTTCAGCTTCAATTTTGTTCATTAATGAAAAAATGGAACTTTAACCCGCAGGGAAGAGCTCGTGTCAAGAGACGGTGGTGGGAAAAGATCAGGAGACTGTCAAGGAAAACATAGATTCTGATGGTAATTAAGGGATAATTAAGTATATTTATAATTAATGGTTGCCATAATAATCTAATTAATTTCCAGCTTAATTTGTTCAATAATATATATTAATATTGAAATAATATTGGAGTTGAACAGGGAAAAAGAGGTCGTGGCCAGAGCTAAAGGGGGAGAATGTGGAGACAGCCAAGGCAACCATTCTCAAGGAAAGGCCAGATTTGTATGTGGAAGTGATACCGGAGGGAACTCCTTGGACTGATCTGGTCTACCACTTCAACAGGGTCCGCCTTGTAGTTAATGACAAGGACCAAGTGGTTAATGTTCCTGTCATCGGCTAAATCTTTCCACCTTACTAATGTACTCCCTCTGTCCCAAATTATCTGACCCTTTTGGGTCAAAGTAATCCAAACTTTGACCCTTAATTATAAAAAAATTATATAAAATAAAATTTTTAAAAAATTATGTTTTGATTAAGTTAAGTCTTTAACTTTTCAAACCATATTTTTTGAAAATTTGATTGTATATATATCTTTTGTAATTAAATATCAAAATTAGGATTAGTTTGACCCAAAAGGGTCAGATAATTTGGGACAGAGGGAGTACTAAATAACTTCTCCACTCTCCATTTCTCCATTAAGAATTTAAGATGAATAAATCATCTACAGTATTATTATTATTATGTACTAGTAATCCATGGAATGAAGGATTTACTTATTAATGTTTATTAATGTCAAATTAAATAAAGGCTGTAACTGAGTGAAGATCATCACAGTCAATAATAAAACTAAGCTTCTTTTATGTCTTTGTGTATTCTTTATTTCCCTCTTCTTATTTCCTTACAATTTTTTTTTTTATTGTTGAAGATTTCATTAGTCCATACTATCATACATTCTAAAATTACCAATACTAATATCTTTCTTGCCATAGCTACCGGATAATTATATTAATCATGTATAATCTTAATCGTGATATAATTATATTAAACGTAATAAAATAAATTTTATTAAAGATATATCACATAAACATAAAAGAGTAGAGAAAAGAAATTGTTTATAATCTTAATCTCCAAAGGCATTTTCTCTCCAATAAAGAAAATAATTTAGATGACTAAAATTACTTAAAACAAGTCTAAAAGTTTGTATTTATATGCATACAACAAGTCCTAAATGGATTTGGAGCAGTCAGTGGCAAAACCAGAAAAAATGGAAAAATTAGGAAAATTTGCGCCAGGCCGAACTTGGGGCCAGCTTGGGGGACCACCCGGCCCCATGTTGGAACAGATTGGTGCCTCGACAATTTTTATTGAATCCGGCCCCAAGTTGAAGGGCAATCCAGCCCTAGCTTGAAACAACATTAGGATTTCGAAAAGTACAAATTAACTTTCATGTCGGATGAAAATTGTAGAGCCTTGAATCCTCTTTTCATGGCACTTGAATCGTCTTGAATGGATTTTCGAATTGAAAATTATGATTTTCTCCCTAAAATCACTACAAAATAAACCTACAAGATCAAAAACACAAATGTGAGATTTTATCATAAAAACCAATAAAAAGCACAATATTAATATATATAATAAGGAAAATTATGCCATACACTATTAGTGGAGATTAGCAGACTACGTACAAATGCGAAAAACAAAATTAATTCCGAAAATGGGTATGTGTCAACTCCCAATCCGTTTGTGGAGTCCAAAATTTACACGATCAGTGTATCAAATAATTATCCATATAATAATACTCAAAATATAATTAATGGAACCAAAATAATGTAAAATAATGCACTAATCAATGGCAGCAGTTCAAAGTCTTAGCAACTCAACCAATTACCTCAATCAAATGAATACATAGTTACGAAATTACTATATATGGCTGGCGACTTTCAAGTTTCAAAGTACAGAAAAATTTCCAACGAAATTCATTCAAGTTTCAGTTTATATCATATCATATATATAATATATATTCAACTGTCTTTGATAAATTATGATGAATCGGATTTGCTAACTTAGTTATATATACGTGCCAATAAACATCTTTTAGGAAGATAAGTAGACATTGTATAATCAAAGATTCTCAAGGAAATCATCACATTGTAGAATGCGTTTTTCCACAACTTTCTAACCGATACACAAAAATGAATCAGAGTTTCCCTTTGGATTTCAATAATATATAACAAGTTATAATTAATAAGGTCCTTAATTTTGATTAGTATAGAGGAGAAGGATGGTGAAGCTCAATTAGCGACTGGTGTTTAGTTCTTTACTTTCTCTCCTCCAATCTGGTTATATAGTATAAGATACTTTTGGCAATTGATGTCAAATGTTTCATTTTCGCTTTAAAAAAACACCAATCTCGTTTTCTTTTCTGGGTTGGTTAAGGTACAGAAAATGGAGGAGGTCTTCCATTTGGTATAGGATACAGTACAGATGGGACAGAAGGCCAATTTGTCAATTTCATTGTAGAGACATGAAATGCAATAAATAATACACTTGAGAGTTCACACTTAGCATTAACAGATCAGTGGAGACAAAGCTAAAAACAAATGAATTGCTTTGATGATCTATTGGATGAGGCTGAAGAGTTCATTTCTTTGTGTATAAAAAACTGTGTGTGGATAAAAATTAAACTTGGCAGAACCAAGAGATATTAATCAGCACATGATCAAAATGCCATATATATTTCCATAAACAGACAAGGGTACTGTCGCTCTTGTCCTATTTTAAGTTTTTTTTTTTTTTTTACTCAGCATTTTCCACGTGACATATTTCTCTCTATTTATGCATATCCTGGCTGATGCAATTTTCAACTCACTCAGCAAAATTTACAAGAGAGAAAGAGATACATACACCAATATTCTTAGAAAAGCAATATGTCGAGCTGTCAAGAGGGTAATTAATTAAGGCCTAACAATTCAATTTTGCTTTTATGATCATAATTGTATTTTTCCAGCTTTGTTTATTAATGAAATGGAATATAACAGGGACCAAGAACTGCTCCTTGGCTAAGGAAAATGTGGAGACTACGAAAGCAACGATGGAGAAGGAGATTAATGCTGATGGTAAGAGTGATTAATTAGTTTATAATATGATCGATCTTCTGCACTAGTGTTGGGGTTTTTCCAGCTTAATTAATTTGTTCATGAAATATTGGAAATGAGTACACAGGGAAGAAGAGGTCGTGGCCAGAGCTAAAGGGGGAAAATGTGGAGACGGCCAAGGCCACTATTCTCAAGGAAAGACCAGATTTGTACGTTGAAGTGTTTCCGGAGGGAGCTATTTGGACTGCCGATGAAGGCTTCAGCAGGGTCCGGCTTGTAGTTAATGAAAAGGGCCAAGTCGTTAATGTTCCTTCCATTGGCTAATTAAATATTTTCCACCTCAATTATATAACTTCTCCACTCTCCATTGCTCGATGCTCCATTAAGAATAAGATGGGAAGAAATCATCTATTATTATGTATACTAGCTAGTAATTAATAATCCATGGAATAAGGATTTACTTATTAATGTTAAAAATAAATTTAAAAACGATGTAATGTTGGTGAATGGAGTGGAGAACATTACAATAATAAAGCAAAGCATGTTTTCTTGTCAACAACTATTATTCTTTTATAATTTGTACCTTTCAATATTAGTTTTAGTTCTAGATATTTAAATGTGAATAGATGTCTCCAGGATTTTTGTTTTTGGACAATTAAACAGGATAAATATTGTGGAGACTTTTTTTTGGCCAGAAAGAAAGGAATTTTATTGGATATAAAAAGAGTCAAGACAAACAACACCTTACAAACAGTAATGCTTAGAAAAGAATATAAAAATACAAGTATCACTGTAACTCTTACAAAGAATGTGGAGCTGGAAGACCATCAATACTTAGAATGTGCACAAGTGATCAGGAAGGTTGATACCTACTAAGTTCGGTAAAGCTCATCCCCATCCTAGACCTGGTAGCTAGCCAGTCTACCGCCTTGTTGGTTTGCCTCTTCACAAATTGAAACTTAACAGAAGAAAACTGAGCAGAAATATTATGAATATCCGCCACAATAGGGTGAAGTCTCCAATCAACTCTCTTGTTGCTAGAACTTATACTTTTAAAAACAAGTTCAGAATCCATTTCCAAAATGATGTCCCTAAGATCCATACTCTTAACCAGTTTAAGTCCTTAAACCAATAGGAGGGGGTCAATTCAACTAGCTACTGGTGGAGAGACTGATCAAAACGCAAATTCCATTAATGTAGAGACTCAAAACGCAATAAATAAAACTTGACAGCTCTTCAAAAATTAGAATTCAATTCTGTGTGAATAATGTGGATAAGAATTTGCCAGACACATATAAGTGTATAGCACCTTGAGAGCTCAGAGCATTTAATTAAAAAGGCCGGTACCGAATTTTACCAAACTTGCAAATCAGGTAACGTCGACGGATTTTTTCACATACTCAGCATATATAGCATTTGATTTTCTGGTGAAAATCTGTCTCTATATATATACTTACGTTACGTATCCATTCCTGGCTGATCATACTCAGCAGTTAGAAGAGAGAAAGAGAAAGCAAGATAGCTTGTTATGGTAATTAAGCTCTAAATTTTAAGTTTTATAATTAAAAAATGGTTGCTTTTATGTTTCAGTCCTTCTTTTTTCATTCATATTAAAAACGGAATTATTATATAGTATATATATAAAACAGGGAAGTCGTCGTGGCCGGAGCTGGTGGGGGAAAATGGGGAGACGGCAAAGGCAACGATAGAGAAGGAGAATCCTGATGTAGTTGTTACTGTGTTGAAGGAAGGAACTCTATCGGTGCGACAGGGTCAGGGTTTTTGTTGATGAACAGGGGATTGTTGCTCAAGTTCCTGTCATTGGCTAAATCTTTCTGGCTCAACTCAATGGATATAACTTAATCCACTGTTCAATTAAGGTGACGAAACTAAAAACGGAAAAAGGATATTATTATTATAATGTAAATATAATAATTAAACTAATAAATAATATCAATGGAATTATAAGGATATTATAATGTGAGTATTGTGGAGATCATCAGCATCATTAATTAAGAACTGAATAAAGCATAGCATGATTCAAAGATAAATATTGTATCGATCATCATCATCCAATTACTTCTAGCCCATTAGCTAGCTAAGCTCAGAAGAGCAAAAAAAAGAAAAAGAAAAAGAAAAAAAGGCAAATTAATAATTCGTTTAACCTTAACTAAACGCGTTTTTTCGCCAAAAAAAAAAAAAAAAGCGGTATGCGTTTTTCCACAACTTAATCACCGATACACAAATATATGAATCAGAGTTTCCCTTACTATGGAAATCAAGAAAAACTTATAATCAAATTAAGGTCCATTTGATTAGTTTAGAGGACATAGAAGGATGGTCAAGCTCAATTAGCTACTGCTCTTGTTTAGACTCTAGTTCTTTACAATTCTCTCCTCCTATCTGTTATATATAAGATATTTTCGCTAGTTGACGTCAAATGTTTCATTTCCATTTTTTATTTTAGTTTTTGAAAAAACACCAACCTTGTTATCTTTTCTGGGTTGATTAAGGTATAGAGAAAAAGCAGTGGAGGTCTTCCATTTGGTTTTTGGATACACATGCAGATGGACAAAGCTGATTTATGTAAATTAGACAGAAGGCGAATATATTTGTCAATTTCGTTTGTAGAGTAGACATGAAATCCAATAAATACAATTCCAGATCAGTTCAACTTGCTTTGATTCTACTGGCCATGAGGAATGAGGATGAAGGGTTCAATTCTTTGTGAAAAAGGGATGTGTGTGGATCAAAAGTTGCCAGAGATAATCAGCACATTCTAAAATGTCGATTTTTTCCATGAGCAGACAAGAATGTCGCCGTTGTCCTATGTTCAGATTTCAGTTTCTTACATACTCAGCATTTTCCCACGTGTAATATTTCTCGCTCTATATATCCATATCCTGGCTCATACAAATTTAATTCAACTCACTCAGCAATCACAAGTTACAAGAGGTCAGAAAAGAAAGAGATACATACACCAATGTTCCAAGAAATTAGCAATATGTCGAGCTCTCAAGATGGTAATTAATTAATTACGCCTAACAATTCAATTTTGCTTTTATCATAATAATTATCATTGTGGGTGTTTTACTTTAATGAACCGGAATTATTTAACAGGGACCAAGAACTGCTCCTTGGCAAAGGAATTTGTGGAGACTGCGAAAGCCACGATAGAGAAGGAGATTATTAATCCTGATCATGGTAAGACCTGATTAAATATTCCTACTAGTTTATAATTATAATCTTATTTTGCACTAGTGTTGGTTTTTTTTTTTTTTTTCAGCTTGAATTTTTTGTTCATTAATGAAATATTGGAACTTTAACCGCAGGGAAGAGCTCGTGTCAAGAGACAGTGGTGGAAAAAGATGAGGATCCTGTCAAGGAAAACATAGATTTTAATGATGGTAATTAATTAAGCTACATGATTAATGGTTTGCCTTAATCTTCTAAATAATTTCCAGCTTAATTAATTTGTTCAATACTACTAATATTGAAATAATATTGGAGTTGAACAGGGAAGAAGAGGTCGTGGCCAGACCTAAAGGGGGAAAACGTGGAGATAGCCAAGGCCACCATTCTCAGGGAAAGACCAGATTTGAATGTGGATGTGATACCGGAGGGAACTCCTTGGACTAGGGAATTCCGCATCAACGGCGTCCGGCTTTCAGTTAATGAAAAGGGCCAAGTTGTTAATGTTCCTGTCATTGGCTAAATCTTTTTCCACCTCAACTGTATAACTTCTCCACTCTCTCCATTGCTCCATTAAAAATCGATGAAGAAATCATCAATTATCATGTACTAGCTAGTAATCCATATGGAATATATGAATTTATGGATTTAGTTAATGTTTAAGATTAAATCAAATAAAGACTATAATGTTGGTGAGTGGAGATCACATCATCACAGTCAATAATAAAGCAAACCATGTATTATTTATGTGTTTGAATTCCCCCACCACCCCCCTCTTTTTTTTTTTTTTTAACCAAATTTTATTTGATGAAAGTCTTATCTCATTTTAGTTGTGTGTAATGAGCAAGTTCTAAATTACACCATGATTAATTATCCGTTCAATTATGCACTATATATAATTTTTTTTTTGGGTAAACCGTAAACATGGTACTAAGGCCAAAGGAAGAAAACTTTTTTTTTGGTACGAACAATGGGAATATTACAATTAAAGGGGAGGGGGGAGGGTAAGTAAGGATTCGAACCCTTATCCCCTCTAAATTGCATTGGTGAAATGCTTGGCCCAAGGCAATCGTGTTTAGCGGGCCAATGGGTATTCACCGGAGTAGTCCATGGCATTCAAACAAATACTAACACTTCACTATTAGAGATTGATGGACTCAGCCCAAAATAATTTTATCACTGGCTGATACAAAATATGAATAAGAGTAATTTCCCTTTGGATTTCAAGAAAAACTTATAATTAGGGCATTTTGATTACTTTAGAGTATATAGAAGTGTGCTCAAGCTCAATTAGCAACTGGTGTTTAGTTATTTAGTGGTTTAATGTACTTTTTGCTCTCTTTTAGACGTTTTGTAAATACAGCATGCGTTTTTCCACAACTTAATTTCTCACCGATACACAAATATGAAACAGAGTTTCCCTTTGGATTTCATTAATAAGAAGTTATAATTAAGGTCATTTTGATTGGTTTAGAGGAGAAGAATGGTGAAGCCCAATTAGCAACTGCTGTTTAGTTCTTTAATTCTCCTCCAATCCGGTATAAGATATTTTTGCCAATTGTTGTCAAATATTGTTTCATTTTCATCACTTAAAAAGAACACCAATCTCGTTTTCTTTTCTGGGTTGGTTAAGGTACAGAAAAAGGAGTGGAGGTCTTCCATTTGGAATTTTGGATACGTACACAGAAGGACAAATTGATTTATGTAATTAAAGACAGAAGGACAATTTGGCAATTTCATTGTAGAGCACATGAAATGCAAATACACTTAAGAGTTCACAAGCACTGAGCAATATAATTAGATCGGTGGAGACAAAGCTAAAAACAAATGAATTACTTTGATTCTATTGGATGAGGCTGAAGAGTTTCATTTCTTTGTGTATAAGATGTCTGGATAAAAATTTAATTTGGTAGAACCAAGAGATAATCAGCACATTCAAAATGCCGAGATGTCGATATTTCCATGACCAGACAAGGATATTGTCGCTCTGTGAAAGTGTCTACACGCTCTTGTCCTATTTTTAAGTTTTCATTTTTTTAAAAAATAAAAATTAAATTTACTCAGCATTTTCCACGTGAGATATTTCTCACTATATATATACATATATCCTGGCTGCAGATATGATTTGCAATTCACTCAGCAATTACAAGAGAGAAAGAGATAACAACACTCTAAAGAAAACAATATGTCGAGCTATCAAGATGGTAAGGGCTGATTAAGAATTAAATTTATCGATTTGTACTATATTTTTTCCAGCTTTGTTTATTAATGATGAAATGGAATTTAACAGGGACCAAGAACTGCTCCTTGGCAAAGGAATTTGTGGAGACTGCGAAAGTGACGATAGAGAAGGAGATTAATCCTCATGGTAAGAGCTGATTAATGGCATAAATACCATTTTGCACCTTTAAGTTTATATGGACTGCCACTTTGCATCCAACGTTTTTATCTTGACCAAAATATGACATGTCACGTATACAAAAAGGACACATGGCACGTCACGTGTCAAAAATGCCACATGCCACATGTCATTTTTGTCCACGTGCCATGCCATATCGGACATCCGTTTGTCCTACCGTAACAGAGGGTGCAAAGTGGCACAAAAATAAAATTTTATGGTGCGTTTTGGTCAAAATAAAAAAGTTAGGTGCAGAGTGGCAGTCCGTATAAACTTAAGGGTGCAAAATGACATTTATGCCGCTGATTAATTACTAGTAGTAGTTTATAATTATAATCTTTTGCTATAGTGTGGGTTTTTTTTTTTTTTTTTTTTCCAGCTTGAATTGTTCATAAATGAAATGGAACTAATTTAACAGGAGGGAAGAGCTCGTGTCAAGAGACGGTGGTGGAAAAAGAGGAGACTGTCAAGGAAAACAGAGATTTTGATGATGGTAATTAAGTTTATAATTATGGTTGCCTTTCCAGCTTTAATTTGTTCATTAAAATTGAAATGGAAATGAACAGGAAAGAAGAGGTCGTGGCCAGAGCTAAAGGGGGAAAATGTGGAGATAGCCAAGGCCACCATTCTAAAGGAAAGACCAGATGTGTATGTGGTTGTGCTGCCGGAGGGAGCTCCTTGGACTATGGACTACCGCTCCAACAGGGTCCGGCTTGCAGTTAATGAAAAGGACCAAGTGGTTAATGTTCCTGTCATCGGCTAATTAATCTTTCCACCTTAATTATATAACTTCTCCACTCTCCATTTCTCCATTAAGATGAAGAAATCATCTATTATTATTATAATGTACTTACTAGCTAGTAATTTACTAATTAATCCATATGAAATATGAATTTATGGATTTAGTTAATGTTTAAGATTAAATATTCGAATAAAGACTGTCATGTTGGTGAGTGGAGATCATCACAGTCATCAAGAATTAAACAAATCTTCTTTTGTGTTTGAATTCTTACGTCCCTACCCCCTCCCCCTCTTTTGATGAAATTTTTATCTCGTTAATCGTGTGTGTGTGTAAATGAGTATTATTAATATCTCAAAAACCAAGTTTCAAATGAAAGGATTACAGCATAACGAGACAGCTTGCTCAGACTGCAACCCCCTAGAGAAATTAGGGTGGGGGTGCAGGTAAGCCATCTTTATTCAAAATGAAAACCAAAGAGGATGGGGGAGTCTTAGCCATCCCATACTGCACATCCCCTTCACAGCTTCAGAGGCTGCCCAATTTGCTGCCGCATTACAAGAACGCCTGATCCAATTAACTTTTGCTTCTGGAATTGCACTCAACAGTGCTCTTATATCTCTGATAATAGGATCAATCATCCAATTCTTAACTATTCTTGATTCATTAATTGCCTTATGGACTGCTTGACAATCATCCAGTTCTTAACTATTCTTGATTCGTTAATCGTGTGTGTGTAATGAGTAAGTTCTGAATCATTAGATACGAGCATAATTAATTACTCCCTATCCTTCTAGACAGAGTGAGTCCATTCAGTTATGCACTATTTTTTTTAATGGGTAAACCGTAAACAGGGTACTAGGCCCAAAGAAGGAAACTTTTATGCACTAAAATTTTTGCCTTTAAATTGGATTAATTACTTAAATGGTCCATAACGTCTGTAAAAATACTCAAATATAAGGGCTTCTTAATCTTCTAATTTAGTTAATTAAGTTCTTAACATTACAGAATCGGGCTCAAATTAGTTTTCAGAGTCCATTTAAATCCATAACATTTTGAGTTTTTTTTTTACCAACATTTTAAGGTTTATTAGACTGTCAATTTGACAATAGAGATTAGGTTTTAGCAAATTTTGCAACATTAGAGACTTAATTAACCAAATTAAAAAGGTAAACTCCTATTTGAATATTTTTGCAAATGTCATAGACACTCACACCACCAATTTGAACATTTAACCATTAACTTGCATTGGTGAAATGTTCTTGTTCGTGTTCAGCGGGCCATTGGCATTCATTGGAGTAGCCCTTAACATTCAAACTTAGGCTGGTCCAATTCCAACTTAAAAAACAAATAGTAGTAACAATTATCAATTATAGATTAATGGACTCAAATTAAGCCCAAAACAATTTTATCAGCGACGGTGAAAGCAAGAATATGTACTTAAGTTGGCCTGATATTCCTAAATATTGTAAGCTCTAAGTTTAAATGGTTAATTTGCTTTAATTAATTATCTTTCAGTCTTGCGTTTAATTTCCTGGTTCATTCATTTTGATTTGGAATGGAATATATATAACAGGGAAGTCCTCATGGCCGGAGCTGGTGGGGGAAAATGGGGAGACGGCGAAGACAACGATAGAGACCAAAAATCCTTATTTGGATGTCGAGGTGGTACAACAAGGAATTCCAATTTTTCTTGACTACCGCAGCGAGAGGGTACATGTTTTTGTTGATGAACAGGGGAAGGTAACTGACGTTCCAAAAATCGGCTAGATCTTTTAGGGTTTTTGTTTAAGGATTTGAAAAATGGAATAAGGATCGATTATGTGTATTTTCCATTATAAAAAGGACAAAAGTTGTATTTTCCATTGTTGAAGATTTCATTATTAATGTGTGAATCATGGTTTGAGGTTCATATCATGATAATTACTACTAAAATATCACTAAGAATTAATTTGGCATTCTATATATATCAATAAAACTACCCTATTGTGACACTGATATTTGAAGATATATAATTGTAAAACGATATTATATATATCTTCACTCAAACAATCAAATAGGAATCTTACTTCTTTCATTTAAGACCAACTTCTGATGCTTTCAAATAGACAAAGAAAAACCTTTTGATGCATCTAATAAAAGGCTAGCTAGTATTCATTTCCACAAAAAAGAAGTCCTATATGTATATTATAACCAACGCACTACAGAGTCTAGTCCATTAGCTAGCTCAGAAGAGCAAAAATATATGGCGAATTGATAAGAGACATAGTCACATGATTGAAGTATATAATAATATAAGATGACTTAATTTGTGGACCGACAAAGAGCCGCCTAAGCATTTCGTTTTCTGTCTTTTTTTGCCTGTATGAAAGCACCAAGAGGGTGTTTTGATCATCCACTGGATTCCACTCCAATCCCGAAGAAAGCTTTTGCTTTTGATCAATGCTCTTAGTCTTACTTTGCATATATAATATAGTTATACGAAATTTCATATATATATGAACTTTAGAGAAAAGTTTTCCAACGAAATTCATTCAAGTTTCAGCCGGCTTTGATATAAAGTTGTGATATATCGGAATTGCTAATAACTTTTCCAATAAATGAATTTTTAACATTAAATCAAAGATACTTATAAAGGAAATCATCCCATTATAGCATGTACAAACATTCTTTGGTTCTGACTTCTGAGCCACCCAAGTGATTGGAATTTGGAATTGAATTGCATGCCGAAGACTAAATATATAGTATTATGTGGAGAAAAAGCCCTTACAGCCGGGAACTAAAGGGGATGTATATGCTTAATATGCCCTTTAATTAACCTTAACAACCAAAAGGAGCATGCATTTTCCACCGCTTTATCACCAAGCTTGTCTGCTTGATTTTCACATTATAATATCACAGCACTAGCTAGCTAGCTAGCTTGCTAGAAGGATCCAGCACAACAACAAATATTACTACTGTTGTCTTCTTTGTTAATATAATTAATCTTTGTTTGCTTGATACTATGGAGCTAATTAATTTAATTCCTCGATTTCAGCCAAAAAAACTTTTATACTTGTACTTGGATTAATTTAACCCCATTATTCAAGCAATCTAATTAATTAGGGCACTCTTCCTCATGATCAAACATGGTATATATACAAGATCTTACTTAATATTGATGACTAACCTCTCTGTAGATGTCTATAAACATTTATAATCTTCTCTTAATCTTAATTGCATATGTGTAATTTAGTCTAATTGATTACAGCATTCATGAAAATTGAAAAAGGCTATCTTAAAGGCTTATAGCATCTTCTGTACTATATATGGATCACTCTAGCTATAGCAATATATTGAACAATCATATCTATCATTAAGCGCGCGCACTTTCAGTTGAAATTAACTTGTTTTGTCATTTTCCATTCATCTGGATCATCTTAATTATATGCTTATATATTATACGCATTTAGTATTAATATATATATATATATATATATTCATGCAGGTGCCTTTAATTAGTTCCTTTCATCGTCTGATATATATTTATATAAAGCAATGATCATGAAAGCAGCAAAATGTAAAGTTTATTAACAAAAAGAAGTTAACAGAGTGGAGGCTTTTCTTTCCATTGATCTTCGTGTGCAACGAAAGAAAGCAATATCCACCATAATAGTTAACCCAAATTGGACAGCTATCAGAGTCTCTTGCATGCTTTTGCAAAAGAAGAAAGAAACAGTGATCATCAGATTCTTGACGTAGCAAATGATATCGGTATTGGGTAAAAGAATTACTTTTTCCCCAATGGATAAATTTAATTATAGACGCCATCCAAACAAAAGAGAAAACATCTTCTTCATTTTTGTGGTCAACTGGAATATGGGAATTTTTCAGTTGGATGGAAGCAGAGCTGATACGAAGCAACGTAGAAATTATCTAACAAATTAGTAACAAGTATATATTTCTAGAGGAAAACGGAGATTTAGAGGTTAATTCAGTTTAGAATATAACAGAAGCAACTTCTGGTTTGACCTTAATTATCGATAATTGTTGCTAAATTGCCTGAATTAATTTTCTTTTTGTCCTACTGCAGAAAAAATTACAAGTCAAAAAATCAAAGTGAAAGAAGGGGCAAAGAGAAATGCGTGATTTTGACTTTGAAATTAAATTCAAAGTCTCTGCATTTGCAAATTTGAATCCGCGTACCTTTAACAATATTTCCTTCCAAAGAAGATAGGGACCATAAATCTTATAAATCTTATCTTATACTCCATAAATACTCTTGAATCTTTGAATAGAAAACCTAGTTCAACGTTTTTTTTTGGTGAAACCTAGTTCAACGTTCAAGCCCCTCACTCGATCCACAGCTGGAAAGTTTACCAATATTGCATGCATTTGAAAATTTGAAGACTTGACGAAGTTAAATTATGGCCAAACCCTAATATATTTACATAGAAGACCCCAAAGAAAGAAAAGAAATATGTATGGTCTTCCGTTCCGTTTTTTTATGTCCTTTTTTTTTTATGTTTGACAATTGACATAACCCATTTTAATCAAGACAAGTGATATGCCTTATTTGCACCAAAAAAGAGTATAGAATTGTCTTCATAATCAGTCTTTATACATAACATTAATCTCAAGGGGGAAGACTAGGAAAATATTTGTACTTGTGGGAATTGCTAGCTAGCTGCTGGTTTTTCTTTCTTTCTATATTTCTTTCTTTGCATTCTGGTTATGATTATGAATATTGGATTTTACTTAAAGAAACCAGGATCTCTACAATATAAATACATATTTATATACCCACTATAAGAAAGGTACATATATACATAACTTTCAAAAGAGAGATCTGATCCGGTGATAAATAAACATTAATTATCATCAACCAATTAAACTCTAGTACTTGAGTCGTTTTTCAACATGGCTTTACACTTGGATTGCTTTTCATTAACTTTTGGAATGTAAAATACATCTTCCATGATGTTATATGTGCTGAATTAATATAAGATCAAATAAAATAAATTTTGGCTAATTAAATCAAGAGTCGACGTATGTAGCGTAAATTGGCAAGTAATCAATAGAACTAATCAACATCCAGCCCTCTGCTGCCCTGCTCCACTGGTTACTCTGTTTTAATTTCCTCCTCAATAAACTTTCTTTTTATATAAGTAAGCTGTAAAGTCACCCAAACTTTATATTAGTACCAAAAAATCAAAACTAGATAAAATGTTTAAATGTTAATTTTGATAGCTAATTTAAATATGAATTATCATTTGATATACTGACAGTGAAAATTTTGGACTCCAAAAGTGGGTTGAGCACTTGACATACATGTTCATTTTCTGAATTAATTTTGTTTTTAAAATTCAAAACTATTCTCTAAAGACACATGTCAACCCTAAACCCCGCATGTGTAGTCTGTTAAACTCCAGTGACAGTGTATTGTATAATTTTCTTTTAAATATATAGGTTCCATCTTTATACTATTGGTAGTTATACTTCCTTTACAATATTGTATGGGTAACTTCGTCGTATGATCACCAGTTCTCTCTATTTAAACCTCTTCGACGTCCCTCCTTCTGTTTTCTACAAAACTCACATAATTTTCGATTTAATTAATTATAGTACAATATACCCGGCCTTTTGTTCCCTTTCATAGTTTCATTTGTTTTTCCCCTTCATATCCTATCCCCTTCACTGCCTACCATTTCCAATATGGCCTTCGTATGCAGGAAGACAAGAACAATTCTCCACACCACTCTCAAAGTGTTTATTGCCATGGCTTCATTCACACTTTTGGCATTTGCTAACAAAGCTACTGCAGCTCGTATGGTTCCTCAAGATCATAGCCCTATACCACCTATGCGTAATTGCAAGGGATACACTCCCACCATTTGTCCACCATGAAAATGATCCATAGCTTCAGCCCCTCGCCAATTAATGTTTTGTTCCTGTTTTCTCACGTTTGTTTGTATAAATATTAACTATTAAATCAAATGGCATAGGATATAAGCTGTTGTTTCGCTTCGCTCTCATGATTTCATATCCCTACTCCAGAGTAATCAAGTGCCGTATTGGCTATATACATGGGTCAGGATCGATGGGTAATATATGAAGACTGAAATCCTTTGTTTGGTGCTATTCCGTGCTTAGGGCAAGCGAAAAGGGAACGAGTTATTTTCTAAGATACTCCATTGTTGCAAAGTATCTTTCCGCTTACTGAATAGGGAGCACCCATATAGAAGGAAAAACTACATCATCTATTCCACAAAGCAATCTACCCATGCCAATGTACCTGGCAGGTAAGGAAAAACTTTTTTTTTTTTTTTTTTTTCATTTGTACCTTTCCTTAGTTTAGTTCTAGATATTTAAATGTGCATGAATAAAGATGTCTCCAAGATATGACATTCTAGTTTAGCTCACGGGATAAAGCTAGATCAAGGGGTTGAGGTTGATAATTTGGGTATAGCTAGATTGTCAAGGTTCAAGTTGTAATAATACTCTAATTGATCGTCTTGTATCTATTAAATATATAAAATAAAGATTTATTTCTTCTCATTATATATTGTCTTTGTTTGTTTGTCATCCATGAATATTCATCATTAAATTATGAGTAATTATTTGATACACCGATGGTGTAAATTTTGAACTCCACAAGCAGGTTGTAGAGTTGAGTAGTTGACATATATCCATTTTCTGAATTAATTAAATTTTAAACATTAATTTCAATCTAGTCCCTAGCTAGGGGACACACACACATGTTACTCTTCAAGAGCCGTTTGTGCAGTCTGCTAAACTCCACCGACTGTGTATTCTTAAATTATTTGGTAAATCTACAAGTTAACTTTGTTCGAGTTGAGTCAGTCCACTATAGGATAATTAAAACTCTTCTAACCATGATTTTCCTCTTTCATAACACTTAGAACTCGAGGCCATTAAATAATTTGGAATTAAAACAAGAATTAAACAACTACTACACTATATGGATTGATAAAACGGAGCAAGGCCCAAATTAACTTACACCCCCAATGGGTGAATCGTCTTCATCTTTTCATACCTGGATTTCCACTCCGCACCTTGCGGAGATGCTTTAAATTGTATACTATATAGTTACATTTTTCGAAATTTCGTATGAAGCTGTGACTGACTGACTGCAACTCAAGTACGTAGAGCGAAATTTCCAACAAACCAAATTCATTGAAGTTTCAGTATACAATATATAATTATTATTTTCAACTGGCTTAGATTAATCTTAAGTGCTGAATGCTGATGAATCGGATTTGCAAACTTTATATATGTAAGAAGATAAACTTGACATATATAATAATTAATTAGTTTAATCGTACTTATATAATTAGAATCCGAAGCAGATCATGATCATTCCATTATAGCATGTCAGACAACATTCTTCGTTTCTGGGCCACCCAAAGTGATCACTGGAATTGAATTTGCATTTTGCTTGCTAAAGACTAAACTGATAGATCAAAAAAAGCCCTTGGAACCGGGAAATAAAGGGGAGTTTGTTACTTGTTAGGTCTATGATCTAATGCTTTAAGATTAAATATTATGCCTTTCATTAACTTAATTAAGAACTAAATGCAGCAGCCAAAGCATGCAATTTCCACCACTTTACCACAATACACTACTCTTTTGTCTGCTTAATTATATAGCTAATTAATAGTACATTTTAATATCACAGCACTAGGCTATACTTTGCATCTTATTTTAGGAGGGTTGACGTAATATTGTTTTCATGGTTAATTAATTAATATTTTAATTATACTAATTAGTTAACTAATTAAAGTCTAACCTCTGCAGTGTAGATATTTATAATCAGTCTTAAATTAAGATTAATTTAGGCATAATCTTCTGTGCCAATGGATCATTAACATCACACTGACGTCTAAAACATAAAGCAAAGAAATTATAGTAAAGACGAAAAGTAAAAAGAGACACATCACTTTCAAAAGAGATATGATATGAAGAAAATCATTATCATTAATCAACACTAAACTCTACGTACCTCAGACGTTATTTCGTCTCCACTTCCTCTGATCTCTTTAATTAAACTTGGGAATGTGCTTTATTAATAAATTAAAGATAATATGGCTAATTAAAGCAAATGAAAGTGTATTTAGCTAGCTAGTGTAGTCCAACTTCAACAGATATTGTTCCCTTCTGTCTTGGAGAAAATCGAGTCACTTTCCCACTCTATTTGGTAAAAAACGATGATTATATATTATATTCTTTATTTGGTTGATCATAAATTAATGGGAAACGCGCATGCACACCTACCTTCAAGTTACTAAAACTTTTTGCATTTTCATGCATCTGGTATATGCATATTCTTAATGCTGATATCATATTAGTAATAAAGCAACCAAAGTAGCAAAATGTATAAATTAGTTTATAAAAGAAAGTTGTAACAGAGATTAGGTTTCTCTTCATTCTTTGTGCGTGGAATGAAGATAGTTAATTATACCCGTCTTAATTTTTAAAAACCCAAATTAGACAGCTATATATCAAGTAATTCTTCCTAGCAAATGTAGCGAAACCAGTTTGAAATCTTGGGACATTTCTCCAATGGAATTAATTAATTAAGATAAATTATTAAAGTGGCTAAATCAAAGAGTATTTGTGAATTCAAGAAATTCTGTGGTCAACCCAAATGAAAGTTGTAAGAAGGCAGAATATGAAAGTTATAAGAAGGAAGGAAAATTGGTCCAAAGTTGAAAGAGAACTATAGTAAACAGAGAAGAAACATAGATATATAGGCCGAGGTAGAGTATGGAAACACAACAGAAATAGCTAATTCACCCATGGTTTGACTTGAAGTCATTAATGTACCTTCATTGACATTTAATACTGCAGAATGAGAAAAACATAATCCAATCTGTATGTACGAGGAATGGAAGAGTTTGTTAGTACCTCTTCTTCTGTAATGTTATCAAAAATCAAATTACGTTAAAGAAGGGCAAATGAAATATGCCCGGCTTTAATTTAAAAGGGATTTAATATTATCCCATATATATATACGTACACTAGAGTTTCCTAAAACTAGTTCTTGAATCTTGACCCTATAGGTCAAACTTCAAAGTTTCATGGAGAATGCATCAACAGCTTGAGAGTGTTTAGGAAATATAACCATGAATATGAAAGTTTGAAGAGTTGACGAGTTAGATTTTGGTCAAATATTTTACAATAAGATTTACATTAAAAAAAAAGGCAAAAGACCAAAAAATAAAAATAAAGAAATGGTAAGTAGTAATACTAGCAAAAAGGGAAAAAATTAACTATAAACCAAATTGTCTAAGAATTTAGATTTTCCTACTAAAAAAAAAACAGA
Organism: Corchorus capsularis; assembly: GCA_001974805.1. Lineage (NCBI taxonomy): Eukaryota > Viridiplantae > Streptophyta > Magnoliopsida > Malvales > Malvaceae > Corchorus > Corchorus capsularis. Next base: position 69,038 of record AWWV01010567.1, on the reverse strand, counting down.
GCAACTTACGGGGCTGTTTTCTAAATACTTAATACATACACAGATACACTATAAAGAGGTAGATATATCACACTTTCAAAAGAGATTTGATTTCGTAAAGAATAATCATAATTAATTACCATTAATTAATCAAGATTAATTAAACTCTACTGCAGTCGTTTTCTTCTCCCACTGATCTCTTTACACTTTTTAGGATTGCTTTCATCAACTTTTGGAAAAGTAAAATTTTCCATGACGCTATGTGCTTAATTAATTAGATTAAGATAATAAAACGAGTATGGCTAAAGCAAATGGAAGTTTAGCTAGCTATAGTGTAATCCAACTCCAAGGAGAAAGTGGCCGTTTTGTCTAGGAGAAAGTCGAGTCAGTTTCGCACCCTAATTGGTAAGAACTACGTAATAAATAAATACAAGCTTTTGAAATTGATAGCTTTAATTAATTTATCTTCGTCTACATGTTCAACTTAATTTGTCTTTCGTCTATTTGTCATTTTCCCTTATGAAGACGCAGATTGATGTTAGTTTTTTTCTGGTTTTTTATTTTCAATTAATTGGAAAGCAGAGCTGGTATATATATACATATAGTAACTGGTAATTAAGTAATTAAATTAAAATAGAAGGAAATAGCTTAAGAAAGCAAATCTTCGTAGAAAGTTCGTAGTTATGTTTATATATTAGTAATTAATTTAGTATTAGGACTAGTAAAATTATGAAACTTAATTCCGTGTAAAAGCTAGCCAGTACTGTGAAAAACTTGAAGTAAAAATCAGTTGAGTCGTATTAATTTAGCATGAAAGAAAGAGTTTTAGCGTAAAATGGCGTGTAAAATTCAACATTGAAGCCCCCTGCACCACTAATTACGCTGTTCTTCGTCCTCAGTCCTCTTCAAAGTCACCCAACTTTAGTTAAATAAAATTGAACAAATTATTTTTTAAAAAAGTTTAAAGTTAATTTATCAAATTAATATATTGATTGATAATTAAAAATTATGGTCATTTTCTTCACAATTGTATTGTAACTTCGTCGTATAATTCACCACCAATTCGGATCTCTATTTAAACCCCTTTCTCCCTCCTCTGTTTCCCTACAACTCAAAGTAATTTGCTAAGTATTTAATTAGCTTTGTAATAGAATACCCATTTTTCTCCCTTTTCCTTCTTCTTTTCCTTCATCGATCCTGCAGCTAGTTTTTTCCTTTATATCAATAGCACACCTACCATTTCCAATATGGCCTACCTTTGCAGGAAGACAAGAATGATTATCAAAATGATTGTGATGGCTTTACTCTTGATTTTGGCATTTGGTAGCCAAGCTGCAGCAAGTCGTATGATTCCTCAAGATCATGGCTCTGTTCCTATGTGCCATAATGTAGGGTACACCCCAGCTCCCTGTCCACCAGCAAACTAATGATCCATATAGCTTCAGCCCCATATATATACCTCTCTAATAATTTGTTTGTGATTCGCTAGGGAATAATACTTTTGTACATCATGTATATATATACATGCATGTAAGCGTGCCGATTACTATTATTCTTTTAATTTGTGCCTTCCATTAGTTTATTTATATCTTTGTATTCAAAGGTGAATAAATTGATTACATACATGTCTCCAAGAGGATCGGATTAGAAACTTTTAATTTTGGAAGTCTTTGATTAGATTTTTGGAGAAGAAAACGTGTGAAATGTAGGATTTTACAAGGAAATTATAGGTATATAAGGGGATGAGGTTTGGGTATGTAGAGATTGTAGGTTAAAGTTGTTTGTACCACTTTCTCTTATCTTGTATAAAATTAAATAATGTTTTGTATGAATAAAGATTTATTTAATTTCTTCTCATTGTTTTGTCAATCATGAATATTAATCATCAATATTGATCAATCTATGATGAGTAATAATCTACATGGGACATGGCACTCTCTCTATCCCAAATTATGAGATGAATCACTTCACTAGCTACATCAATCATGGTTTCAATCATTAATGTTGTGTCAACTCAAAATAGTAATATATAATAAAATTAGCTACATATAGTAATTCATTATTATTTTTTTGCCATCATTCATTATTATTTTTTAAAAAATATGATTCACATGATAAGTCTTCAGATTTATTCTCCCTTACCATTTTGCTCTAAGCAATAACGAATGAGGTTTGACTGATTTTTTTATATGGATATATAAACAACTAATAAACTATACATTTCAGGGTTGAGAGAAACTGCTTCTTTAACACAATATTTAAACCCAGACCGTTACTAAATTGAAATTTCAAAAATATATAAAAGGGACGAAAATCCTCTCCCCCCAAATGGTCCCCCGCTCCGTCCCCCATGCACAAGAAGCCGCCACGTGTCCAACTTCACTAACCCCTAACGTCTCCACACCTCCAAAGTTACTTAACCCCTGTCAAATGTTAATTCACAACGTTACTCACTTTTCTTTTTCTTTTTCTTTTCCCTTTTTTTTATCAACCTTCCACTTAGCCAAAGCCAAAATCACGTGATGCGCTGTGCAAGATAGCTCGATCGCAAGATAGCAGTCCGAAGAGTAAAACGACAGATCAGAGGGAAAAAGGTGGGTAAAACTTAAATCAATTAAGCAAAAGGTAAAATAAAATTTTCTATGTGAATTTGTTCTTTAAATCATAAATTTGTTCTTTAAATCATAGATGAAAAACTTGAATCATTGACCATTTGATTGACCCCATTGGAATTTGACTCTCTGACTTGAATCTTTTAATTTCATTTTCCTTCTAGTTAAGACTTGAACCAACCAAATTTTGATTTTGTTTTTGTTTGATGGGTACGTACTCAAATCTGATCGAACTGAATCTGAATTTTTATATATAAATTTTGTGTGGGACTATGCATGGTATGAGAATTGAGAGGTGTTAAAGTGTTTTGAAGATGAAAGAGTTAATTTTCTCGTGAATCATATCCTTTTCCAGTCTCTGCAACTCGTTGACTCTCCTAAATGCTCCCAATTCCTCCATTCCTCAAATCATAGATAGAACAAGACCCCAAAAATTAAAATAAATCACTTTTTTTTTCTGTCTTAGAATCATATTCAATTTATTAAAAAGTCATATATCATCTTAAACTTGTTATGTTTATTTATTGTTTTAGGGAAATTATAATTAACTTCAGTATTATTCTTCCAAATTTTTTATAAGATTACTAAATTTGTTTACTTATTTAATATTTAAGTTCATGGCTGAAGCAAATCCGAACCAATTGTATCGAAGATTGGAATTTACTGAAGATGACATTCTTTCATCATCAACTGCTACGGGAATGAGGGAGCAACATACGACAATGGCAGACGAACAAAATGTCGAGTTTATGGATGAGCAAAACTCACATCAGGATATGTGTTTAAATTTGATTGATCCATGTGCTAATGATATAGACTTACTTCATTCAAATGTTTCACCAGAAATTATTCCAAAACTTGGTATGGAATTTGACACCGAGGAAGAACTTTATGATTTTTATAATAAGTATGCCAAAGAAGTAGGATTCAGTATTCGGAGAAATAAAGGGCATAAAGATAAGAACGATAACTGGATAGATAGGGGAATTTGTTGTTCTGCTGAAGGAACTCGAAGAACAGATAAAAGAGATGACAATGTCAAAAGTCATCGTTCGGTAACTAGATTTGGATGTTTAGCTGCATTAACAGTTAAAAGAATGTTTGATGGTAAACTTCGTGTTACTAAATTTATTGCAAAGCATTCACATGCATTGGCTTCTCCTCATAAACGCATGTTTTTAAGATCTCAAAGGACAATTAATCCTACCCAAGCTGCTGAACTTGATATTGCTGATCAATCTGGAATAGCTCCTAAAGAAAGTGTTGGGTTTTTGGCAAGGAAAGCTGGTGGAGTAGAGAATCTCGGTTTCATTCCTAGAGATTACAATAATTATTTGCGATCTAAACGAACAGAGAGAATGAAAGTTGGAGATACCGGTGGTGTATTAGAATATCTTCAAAATATGCAGCATAGTGATCCTAATTTTTTTTATGCTATACAGGTTGACCTTGATGATCTTATTTCCACTATTTTTTGGAGAGATGGTAGGATGCAATTGGATTATGAATCTTTTGGAGATGTTGTTTGTTTTGATACAACTTATAGGAAGAATAAAGATGGTAGACCATTTGCAATTTTTGTTGGTGTTAATCATCATAAACAAAGTGTTATATTTGGTGCGGCATTTTTGTATGATGAGACATGTGAAACATTTTCATGGTTATTTGACTCTTTTTCGAAATCAATGTCAGGGAAAACGCCAAAGACAATTCTTACGGATCAGGATGCTGCAATGGCTAAGGCGCTTGCTTCCCAATGGCCCGAGACATATCATCGTCTATGTGTGTGGCACATGTATCAAAACGCAGCGAAGCACTTGAGTGATAAATTTGAGAGGTTTAGTAGTTTTACTAAAGACTTCAGTAGTTGTGTTTATGATCATGATGAAGAAGATGATTTTCTAAAGGCATGGCATGATATGATTGAGAAGTACGATTTAGAGAACAGTACTTGGATGCGACGACAATTCGAGTTGAAAGAAAAGTGGGCTTTGGTTTATGGGCGACAAACCTTTTGTGCAGATATGTCCACCGCGCAGAGAAGTGAGAGCATGAATAACCAACTAAAACACTATGTTAGTTATAACTATGATTTAGTGCGTTTTTTTGTCACTTCCAGAATTTATTGGAGGATAGGCGCTACAAGGAGTTGCAAGCTGATTTTAAAGATAACCAAAGTAAGCCACCTTTGCCATTTCCAGTAGAGATATTGAAGCATGCAGCGGATGAATATACTTTAGAAGTTTTTAAAATGTTTTCTGATCAACTTTGGCTGACTTGGGACTGTGAGTTGTACACTATAGAAACTACTGGGAGTACTACTAGTTATAAAGTTGTTCCTCCAGGGAAACCTCGACACCATATAGTTACATTTGACTCATCGGATTCTACAATCACTTGCAGTTGTAAGAAATTTGATTTTGTTGGTATTTTATGTGCTCATTCTTTGAAGGTGCTTTCAATTCAGAACTTTAAAAGGGTTCCAGACAGATACATATTAAAGAGATGGACTAAAGATGCGAAAGTTGGAGTGGTAAGCTGTTCTTATGCTTCTACCAGATCAAATGATCCAAAAGTAGATGTAGCCAACCGGTACAAAGCTTTGCTTCGGTGGTATTCTCATTTAGCAGCAAGAGCCGCTATGAGTGAGCAATCATTTGAAATGGCCATGAGTGATGGAGAAAAGACATTGGCAAAAATTGAGGAAGCTTTGAAAAGGTTGTCAATTAAAGACTCTCTAAACTCAGGTGGTGGTAAAGAGGCTTCTCAAGTTGCTACAGATGGGCAAAATCAGACAGGTGCTAAGAAAGTAAAAGGAATCAAATTAAAACCTAAGGTGAAAGGAGCTGGTGAATCATCTCGTCGATTGAAAAATGCTTTGGAAAGAGCTACCACTAAAAGGAAGAGGAAAAATGCTTTGGAAAGAGCTACGCCTACCAGGAAAAAAAACACGTTAAAAAGGTAAATGATAAAAGTTTCAGTGTTTCATATATATTATTTACAATCTTTAAGTTCATTTAGTAATTATGTTTGTTATAACATATTTATCACATAAATTAAATTAGGGAGGAACAAGCCAACTTGCCCAGGATCACAATGCTATTGCAGAATTGAGTGATCAAAGTACTCCGCCATGTCACTTTGTCCAGGTAATTTAAATATACTCATAACTTGAAAGTTCATATTTGATTGTATAAATTTACTTATTATATGTTTGAAATTTTGATAGCAAACTCGTGATGATATGCATCTATCCAACTCGGATATTTTGTATTCTTATGGTCCAGTTACTACATCTACGCTCACAATGGTAATTTCTACTTATTTATCTATAAAAATTAATATATTGACTTGCCAATTTTTCTTAATTTTCTTGTTCTCTTGAATTCATGTATCTAGCAACAATGGGATCCAAATTGCGACATGACTCTGATGAAACAACCTACTTTCTCAAGCATGGTTGATTTATTACAGGTATTAATTCTCACTTTTTATATCCTTTCTTATTTATTTTATTATTATGACATATTATATTTATTTACTAAAGAATATATATTTTAATTTACATGTGTATACACAGGCTCAAATATCTCAAACTCAACCTTCAAAGAGAGACAATCCGAAAGAAAATTGAATGAAGCATGGAAAAATCTATCTAGGCTCATGGTGCTGCAAGTCAAGTTTATTTTGTTTTTCATGCTGACGTTTATGTAATGAGCCTTAGCCTTTTTTAAAGAGCTACAGTACTAAAGGTTATTTAATAGTATAATTTAGCAACTATGAGGAAACCTTGACAAGTTTTTTTTTTATTCTTTTGGAACCAAACATGGGTTCTTGAAAACCTATTTATGTTTGTTGATTTTTAATATATTTTTGACTCTTATAGAATCATATATTAGAGAGAATTTTAATTTTTCAGGTTATGGTCGTCAAAATTCGAAACACATGACATTTCTTCCTCTCAATATGGTTCAACCAGTCACTCTCAAAACTACCAAAATTGGTAAAACCAACTCAATTTGGTAGCTGAATCCACTTGACTTCTGCCTTCCCTATTCTTGCTGCTTGCTACAAACAAAAGTAACAATTTTCATTTAAATCCAAGAAATGTACTTAATACATTAGGGAAATGAACACAAAAAAGGGAGACCGGCCAAAATCCATATAATGATGAAAGCCTAAAATGTACTTAATACATTAGGGAAATGATCAAATGAATATCCAAGCTAAGTTCTGCTGCAAAAGAGGGTTGATCATAATGTTTTGTTGCAAAAGAGGGGTTGTGCCAACTTGAGAAATTAATCATCCGAGCTAAGTTGCCGAGACTGAAGGTATGCTCCTTGGAGTTCTTAGGCCACACTAGCCCAAATGGCTGATCGGATTCCCATACCTTGTGTTAATTAAAATGAAGTTTTGTCCCTGCAATTCAAGACAGATGAATCAATGAGAAGTAGAAAAGGGGCAAAAAAGGGTTCAAAAATATGTAGTTTACGTTCACTGAATATCCAACAATACCAAGCAATCCACATTAACTAGACAAACATGACTAAGATTAGCATCTCATAATGCTTAATATTAAAGAAAAATATTACTCTCACTGTATTCCTTATAAAGTCTTCTTTTCTAACCAAGCAATAAGAACCATTCCAACTTTCATTTAAATATATTCCTTGTTCATACGACTATATATCACAATGAATGCCTTTTTACTTTTATAACATTGTAATTAATTATATTGCAAAAGATATATACAAGCATAATACAATATTCCAAGAAAAGTAACATTCTTCAATAAGGATTGGCAATAATATTTCTTCTTTAATATTTTCTAAGCTTAGAGTGCCATTTTTGTTTGGTTCTAATAGTGCAAATTGCTCCTTTAAGTAAAATAGCTCATCTACGGTCAAAGTTATAGACAGAGCCTGCAAAATACCAATGAACATGAAAATAGGCAAAGTTGAACCATAAGGAGCTAGAATTTAATATAGTCTGACTATAAGTAAATTCCTAATTAGATAGACTACTCCAATACTTCCAATATAAGTCCAAGTATGACCAATGAAATTATGAATTAAAATTTAACAATATAAAGGTTAATAACAACAAATAAATCCAACAAATAATATTCAAATACCATAAGGACCACATTACCATAAATTGTCCCCTAGACCAAGGGAAAGGCACATTCACAGAATCATTGAAACTTGGAAAATGAAAAAAAAAAACTAACTTGGAAAAGAGTTGGAAAATGTGGGGAGGAGTCCTTGTTGCTCTAAGGAAGGCCTCAACAGAGGAGCTTGGACTGCTCTTGAGGACAAAGATATTCTTACAGACTACATTAAAACTCATGGTAAAGGCAAATGGAGAAATCTCCCCAAAAACGCTGGAAATTAATTTCATTAATAATGTATTAACAGGGGAATTTGAGCATGCACTTCAATTTTAGCCACAGACGTATCATTTCACACACACACCAAAAAAAGAAGACTTCTAAAAGGAAAAAGAAAGAAATAAACTCACCAGTCCAATGAGTTAAATGGCACTTCAAGGCTGGGTTGGACCATGAGTTTTTCTGTGATGACCAGTCCCTGCTTGAGTAGTCCAATCCATTCCATTATAATTAAAATAAGGATGAACAAAATTTATGATTACAAGACGTTGCAAGTTGAGAACTCACCAAAATTTATGAGTCCAATCCATTCCTCCGTATGAGGTGGTTCGCCGCCGTGAAAGATGACAGAGTAAATTTGTTCGAATCCCATCGAGAATTGAAACCATAAATCTAGACAAACAAATCGAAAACTTAAATCTTTCGCAAACACTAAAGAGAGAAATTACCTGAAGAGATTCGTCAGAGATCGGAGCCACTATTGACGAGTGTTGTCGATATAAATTGAGAGATTAAAATTGGCAGTAGCAAATCCAAAATCCTTGATGAGATAGATTGAAATCGCTATATATATCAAGAGAGAAAACAATATTAATGAGAAAAACTATTGGGTTTTGAATCGAAAATTGAAAAGGAGAAAGAAAGAAATGAAATCTAAAATAGATAGAGCCAGAGAAATAGAGGAGGGAAAGAATCAGAAACAAGAAACAACCTTGAGAAGGAGAAAGGAAAAATGAAACCTAAAATTAAAAAAAAAATTGTATCAAATGGGGAAGAAACAAAAGTTAACGTTAACATGGGTTAAGTAACGTTGGAGGTACGGGGACGTTAGGGGTTAGTGAAGTTGGACACGTGGCGGCTTCTTGTGCATGGGGGACGGAGTGGGGGACCATCTGGGGGGAGAGGATTTTCGTCCATATAAAAGATAAAAAAGAATAACTCAATTGTATTAGAAGCGAATTAACAAGGAAAATACAAGAGCATGCAAAAGTCAACCTATACTGCACATGGGCGGCGTGTTGTTGTTATACGCTTGATGAGTTCCTAAAGGCATAAGTCAACTGATTAGTGTTAAAAAATAATTATATCTTTTACCTCTCAAAAAATATACGTATAGAAGATATGGCAAAGGTCAACCGATTGACCTAACAAGTATAAGTTAACCTACCTACAAACTGACAATAAAATTATATATTTTTCCAAAACAATACTAATATCTTGCATGGTATGCACACCTGCTTTATTTTCCCTTTATGCCACATTCATCAAATTATGTTACGTGTCTCTTGTATTGTGCTTTATTTATTTTCAAATTTTGATAAATAAAAGTAATATTAAAAATCGAAAAAGAACACGTGTCAGTATTTGAGTGAGACAAAAGAAATGGGACAAGATTTGTATTCATGCATGAGCATATGGCTTCATCCTCAAGCAATCAGCTCATAGCCGTTGATTAATCAAATTTCCATCAATTTCCTAGAAACTGTGTATCACATGCATATCCCATCACGCGGCAAATATTCGTCCATAACCATAACAATATTTTCCTCCCAATTTCACCCGATACATGGAAGAACTCATTTTCCACCGATTTCTATCCAATATATATATAGTCATACTACTGGGTATATGTATCCACGTTCTCAAAGCAAAGCTTCTTCTTCAATCTATATATTACATTTATAGCTAGAGTTTCTCTCGTTAAAAGCAAATTAATTTCTTATCATTAATTCATTTCTTTTTTTGGTGACAACAAAGTTATTGATCTGTTTCTATTTGACATCATGGCATTGTTTGAGGAGAAAGTTACTCTGATCAATGGTGTCAAACTTGCTATAGTGCTGCTTTTCTTGATCTCTATGGTCAAGCCCCATGAAGCCATCAGGGTCCCAGCAGATAACTTGAAGCTCAAGCAAGATCGTGCAACTATGGAGGTAATTAGTCCACAAGATCATTCTGAAACACCAAAAATGGGTTCTAATCCATGTTCATATACCCCAAATCCTTCAGCTGGTCATTGCAATCATCCTTGAACAACTCTTTTATTCATGTAAGCAATGATATGTGAAATGTCCCTGTCCTTCATATCACTTTTAGTACTATATATTTTTATGTATTTCCTATATTCTGCTTCATATGAATCTTCATGTAAGGAAAGAAAAATCTTTCATTCTTTCGTATTTATATTTTCTTCATTGAATCATCAACTTTAGAACATGGCTATTTAGTTGATGATGTAGAAAGAAGCCCTGTTTTCCTTTGATTTCCTCTGTTTTGCATTTGGGAAATTATGAAGATGTATGCTAATTTCCTTATTAATTACTCCGAAATTCTCCCCTTGTCTTCAGCCTCTTTCTTTGACAATTATGTTGGTGTATTACCAATTTACCATATATATTCTGAATTATAGAGATATGCAAAGATCACAAATTCATTGCAAAAACCAAACCAAAGAATTTACTATTTAAGGAGTACTATTATAATACTAACTACTACGTACCCTCTACTAGTAGTTTGAAAATACGAAAAAAGAAAGGGCAGGCAAGTTGATACAAAAGTATAGTTAAGAACCTGCCAAGGACAAAAATCTTATCTGAGATTCTTAAATCGTACAAAAAGAATTGCAGCTGATCGAGTTGACAATAAACACAATTTCAAACCGTTTACTTCAATAATGTCAAAAAGGTGAAATTATATATATACACGTAATGTACATATATATATTCCACCAACTGCCAAAGTATGGACAATGCATTCATGTGGTCACCTGACAAAAAAATAAGTTAATATTTATACTTATAGTATCATTTGATTCGTTTCCAATAATAGTAGACATTGAATTTGAATTCAACGTGCTTATGCCATTTTAGGTGGGTAATTAAACTTAGGACAAAGACTCATAGTATTTTTGTTAATAATTTGTTATCTTATAACACAGCTATTAGGTGACTAATTTTCTTGACCTAGAAAGCACGGAGAAGCTGCCGAAACAAGAAAGATTTGCACAAAAAATATGATTTTCCCTGCTACTTCTTTCTATTTCTAGTTCTTAATTAACTTCTATATATTTTGTATATGGTCCGACGTCTACTAATCGAATTCTTGAGTATTAAGCAACCCAATTGCAAAATTTCCATCTCTAGTACTATTTCGTAGAAGCTGTAGTGCATTTTACATTTATACCCCTGTCGAATATGACATACGCGGTAATTCGTTCCTATATAATGTAACCAATTGAAGGCTTCTTCTTCAATCTATCTATATAGCAAAGTAAATTGAGATTCTTTCACTTGTTTTAATTTGTCATCAACTTGATCACTTATGGAGAGAAGTGGTGTCAAAACACTTGCCATCATGCTTTTGCTCTTGAGTTTGACTTTTAAGCCTCATGAAGCCATTAGGGTTCCGGCCGGTGATGATTTGAAGCTCAAGGGACATCGAGCAACCATGGAGTTTGATCATCCACAAGATCATTCCGATCCAAAAATCGGTCCTAATCCATGTTCCTACACCCCAAATCCTCCTGCTGGTTCCTGTAATCATCCTTGACCTTGACAAATTTTTTTTATGCAATATATATATATGCATGTAAGCAAATTTTATCAGTATTTCTAATTTGGCTAAATTTGTGTCATGTATTTATAGAAGAAAAGAAAAATCTTTCATTCTTTTTATATGTGTACCGTATGTTGAAATGAACCAATAATAATATTATTGATAAATTGGAGATTGAACCATGTTCAAATACTGTTCCATAATCAACTTTTTTTTTTTTCACAAAACCTTAATCAACTTTAGAAAATGGGCCATGCTCTGTTTTTCATTTTACTCTGTTTTGCCTTGGGAATTGGGCATTGGGGATGTATATGTATATATGTTTCATCTGAAATTTTCCCCTTGTGATCTTCAGCTTCTTTCTTTGACTAATTTTGTTGGTGCATTCCCATTTATCGCAGAAAAATGAAAAGAAAGTTCACAATTAAAATTAACCAAACCAAATTAAGTAGTCACTTCTTTTTACTACCGTCTACTGTGTATTGTAGTTTGAAAATAAAAGTAAAAAGAAAGTCGAAGTGAAAGGGTGACGCAATTCATATCTTCTTTTGTTCTTGTTCTCCCGTTTTCAATAATATCTTAAAATGGAATTTTTAAATCATACTACAGACGATGACTATCAAACAGAATCTCAAAGACTCAAAGCTATCTACATTAACAAAAAAATGTCAAAAAGGTGAAATGACGTAATGTATGCATATAATATACATATCTTTCCACCAACCCCTAAAGTAAAGGACAAAAAAATGTGCATCGTGACAAAAGTACTTAGTATATTCATTTAATTCATTTCCACTGACTTGTCGGAATTGAGTTTGAAATCAACGTTGCTCATGTAAGAATTCCTTAAAAAGGAGTGAAGGTGAAGAGATGAGGAAATTTCATCCTCATTTAAATTATTAAATATATTACTATCATCTTAACATTTCCATATATATATATAGATTGTTATTTATGATTATTACTTGGTGTTGGTGCAAATACTTTTGGGCCTGAATCACTTTTATTGGAAAGTAGATATGCAGAAATGAAAACAGGCCCAAAGGCCTAAAGTCCGGAATAATTGAGGGTTTAACTTTTTCGGCCCATTGAGATTGTTGGGCCATAAAAAGCCCGTGAGAGAAATGGCGATTTTCTTTTCCTCTTTCTGCAGGAAAATCGCAATTTGCAAGAAATGGCTAAAATCAAATTAACTCCATTCGATTCGGTCGCTTTTCTGACATCGAAGCAAAAAAAGCAGGCGTGTTTTTTGAGTAAGCAGACAGTTAATTCACGTGACAGTGACTATAAAAATTAGATGGAAACAATAACTTGATGGGATGGGAATGGGACCCTTTTTTTTCTTCATCGTCATTCGTCACCGTGTTCGTCTCCTCGACGTGGCATCGCTAAATGCCGAATAGTTTAATAGTCAGAGATAAATGTGAAGGAGATGTTCTAAAATATAAATTATTTGTTTTAAAAAAAAACCCTAATTTTTTGAGAGATCTGGAAGCTTTGTTGTTCTCAGGCGAAACTGGGGAATCTTCAATCTCCCAATTCAAGTTCAGGCGGTCTCCTTTCAACTCAGGTAAGCTTTTTCTTCTTCACTTTCTTTAAAAAAAAAATTCCTTTTTTTTGGGTGTTGTATTGGTTAGACTTGTTAAGCTTTAAAGGGTTTGACTTTATGCATGAACTTCGTTTGATTTTTTGGGGGTATTGGATGTGATGATGATGATCTGCTAAATTCTTATGCCTGGGATTTATGAAATTTGCTTAATTGCAGGTTAAAAGCTTTGAAATTCAGTTGTTAGATGTAGTGTAGGTTTTTGGAGTGTTTGAAGTCCTTAAGTCGAGTGGGCACTTTCAGTTACTGTAGTTCGCTGATTTATTGTATAGGAATTCCTAGGTGTTTTAGAAAAGTTGTAGGGTACACAGTCAGAATTGGGCTTTTTTCAAGTTATTCTAAAAGGTTAGAAAGAAATGGGTGAAAAGTTTTGGGTGAATGAGGAAGATAAGGCTATGGTGGAATCTGTTTTGGGTACTGAAGCCAGCGAGGTATTGATATCCTTGGCTTCCAAGAATCTGTTGTCAGATTTAGTTAGTCCCCCACCCAGTGATTTGGCTGTTCAGCAAAGGCTTTGCCAGATAGTAGATGGGTCAAATTGGAACTATGCAATTTTCTGGCAGGTATCGAGTTTGAAATCCGGTGGATCGATCTTGATTTGGGGTGATGGGCATTGTCGGGGTCCTAAGCTTGGTGGAGTTGGCGGGGCAAGTACCTCTGGGGATGGCAAGTTGGAGGGGGCTGAGAAGAAAAACGAGGCGAAAAAGCAGGTGCTTCAGAAACTGCATGCATGCTTTGGTGGGTCAGAGGAGGGTAACTACGCTGCAAAGTTGGATGGAGTATCAAATATGGAGATGTTTTATCTCACTTCAATGTACTTCTCGTTTCATTGTGATGCATCTTATGGTCCTGGAGAATCTTACAAGTCTAGCAGATCAATTTGGAGCTCAGATGTGAATAGTTGTTCAGATCATTATCAATCCAGATCTTTTCTAGCGAGATCTGCTGGATTGCAAACAGTGGTTTTTGTACCTGTAAAGACTGGAGTGGTGGAGCTTGGTTCCATCAATCGTATTCCTGAAGAGCAGAATCTTGTGGAGATGGTGAGTACCGTCTTTGGTGGATCCAGTTCTGTACAGACGAAAGCAATTCCAAAGATATTTGGACGTGAACTAAGTTTAGGTGGTTCAAAATCACGATCAATTAGTATTAACTTCTCTCCAAAAGTGGAAGAGGAGTCAGGCTTCACATTGGAATCTTACGATGTTCAATCTCTAGGTTCCAGTCAAATATATGGTAATTCTTCTAATGGATGTCGAAGTGATGACGGTGAAGCAAAGTTGTTTCCGCAGTTGCTTGTTGGAGGTTTAAATTCTCAAGCAAGAATTTCTGGTTTGGATCAGCCTAAGGATGACTCACCGGCTCTACCTGATGAGCGGAAACCAAGGAAAAGGGGAAGGAAGCCTGCTAATGGGAGGGAAGAACCTTTGAATCATGTTGAAGCAGAGAGACAGAGGCGGGAAAAGCTTAACCAGCGATTCTATGCATTAAGAGCTGTTGTCCCTAATATCTCTAAGATGGACAAAGCTTCTCTGCTCGGTGATGCCATTACCTATATCACTGACCTCCAGATGAAAATTAGGGTCTTGGAAACTGAAAAGGAGATGGTTAACAACCCGCACAAGCAGTTGCCAATGCCTGATGTAGATTTTCAGCAAAGACATGAAGATGCAGTTGTGACGGTGCGCAGCCCCTTGGATGCTCACCCTGTCTCTAGAGTTTTAAAAGCTTTCGGGGAAAATCAAATTGCAGCGCATGACTCTGATGTTTTAACAGATAATGACAAGGTTGTTCACACCTTCACCATTCGAGCCCCAGGTGCTGCTGCCGAACAGTTGAAGGAGAAACTGGTGGATGCCTTCAGCAAGTGATATGTTGTGCCAACAGTTGTTGATAACTTACATCTAGGTGCGCATCATTAGGCACCACTATACTCCAACTGGGGATCACTCCCTGCTTACTGACCAATCATTGATTAGTGTTGCTCTTTTTATCGACAAAGTATGTATTCGTAACTCTTTCAAGTGAATTTCTTGTGTCCAATCTGTGAGACAGTGAGTCCCCATTGTGATCTTTGTTGAATTGTCAACAAAAATCCAAAGTGCATGAGTTAGACACACGACAAAGGAAGTAGTCAGGTTATTCCTCATTGAAGGCAACTTTCATTAACAAAATTGTCACCAATAGTTGTTGTGGCATAACAGCTGATCTTTTCTTCTTTCCATGTACAAGTTGCAATCCCTTTGTATTCCCTACATGTTTCAGGGGTCCCCTTGTATTGAGCTTTTTGATTCAGGGTTTCTTGTTTTTCTGTATTTGAAATAGTACCTTATGTATCAAAATTGCCAGCCAGCCCTTTTTAAGTTCAAAAGAGCAACCATTCCCACTTCCACTTGCTCGATTATTGCTAAGCCCTTTTTTCTGGCTTCTGAAGTCAGAACATTTTACCGTCTAAAAAGGGTAGCCTTGTATAGTTTATTCAGGAATTCACTTAAAAAATACAGGTCAATCTTAAGATTTGTCAAACAAAAACAAACAGAAATGTTTTCTACAAGTTTTTCATATAGTTGCGGTCATCTCTCATTAACTCTTGAATTCTTCCTGTTGTTTGATTTTGAATATTGAAATGAGATTTACTAAGACTACAACAGGTGAAAATCTGAAGCCTTTTTTTTTTTTTCTCTTCAGTTCTATTCTATTCCAAGGAGTATAAGATAAGATTGGAGTTGACGGACTACCACAGCAAATTTCTTTTTCAAATGAAATACCGGATGAATTGATTTCCACTCAATTGGCGACAAAAATTCTAAATTCTTGGCGTTATGGCTCTCAGCTGCATGCTTTTTTCTGCTTTTTCTTCCCCATACGTACGTAGCATAAATATTTTTCACATTATATATAAAAACCATATTTGTTTTGGCAGCAATATAAACATAAATGGTTCCTACGTTCCCCACTTTTTATGACTGTTTAGGGTTCAAGCTACCGTGTGTTGATCAGTTCCAACCTCGTTTCATCTTTCAAAAGCTTGGCTCAGTCAAATTTAGAAAATTTGATTAAAAAGCCCCTTTGGAGGCAGCAGTCAAACAACACCCATAGAGAGGAGAAATGAACAGAGCACTCCCTCTTTCCATATATAAATCCTCAATCTTCCTTCCTTCCCACTCTCATTCAATTCCACACTTATTTATCTTCTTTTAATTTTCCTCTGCTCCATACTCAACAAGTAGGTTAAAAAATCAATTTTTCAAAGCAAACTTTTAAGAAGTGGAAAAACAAAAAGATGGAATTTTCCTACAGGAAAAGTTGCTTCACAACTTTATTGGTTTTCTCTGTTTTAGTATCCTCGTTTCAACTTGGAGCAATGAGGCCACTAGATGGGGAACCATGGCTTGCCAAAGATGAGCAGCTTCTGCTTCAAGCACTCCCTCGGGGCGGTCCTTCTGGGTCGGGTCACAATCCATGCACCAACGTCCCCGGCCGAGAAACCGGCGTCTGCAAGCTGGGTACCATGAACATTGCCGGCGATGTTATGCACTCGCCTCCTGCATTTCCCAGCGTTGTTGCTGACTTTGGTGTGGCCAAGGGCACTCATTGAATATCAACACAAAGAGTTTCTTAATGGCTACAACAAGTTTAGCCATTCAACTTAAACCTTTTTTTTTTTTTTGATCTCCAGTTCTTTTCTATATACTTGTACATTTAATATAATTCAATATTTCTAGCTTAGGATAGAACAGGCAAACCCAGGAAAAGTTTGACATACATTATTCAATACAATAGTTGATTATTTTATTCAAAATGTTGTGTTTTTCATTTTCCTTCTTTCCTTTTCACATTTTTGACTTCGAAAGCTAGAAAGATTATTCAAATCAAATGCCACGTAATTAACCTAGCAAAATTAACAAATGGGACCGATATTCCAATTTATTTGCAAATTAATGTTATGTCGACGAAGGGCCTTAACATGTCCTGCAAAAAAATCCTCTGACAGTTTGCGGGCTCTAGCTAGCCAACAGTCATGGGGGCTGCATCGCCATCGCAAGAGGAAAAGCATTGCTGCGAAAACCAGATACATTTTTACATATGTCTCGCTATGTCAGACAAAAAGAGGTGATTAATTAATATAAATTAGTTAAATTAAGTTCATGTAGCACATAGGAATTGAAAAATTAATTTCCTCCTTTTTTTTTGTTTACAAGTGTTTGACCATTGACCGCAGAAAGGATATTGAAAAAGTCAAATTATTCACAAACACCAGAATGCAAATCGAAATGATTTTTCAGCTTTTTAACCCAAATCGGGCCATTGAGTATTTGGTTTATGGCTTTATGATCATACTTAATTATAACATCTCCTCAAAAAAAATTATCATATTAACACATTTTTTATTGCATAAAATCAAGAGATAACTTAATTTCAACCATCAAATAAATAAACGGGTAGACAAAAGGATTAATCATTACATTACATAAACTAAACGTAAGGAAGCCGATTGTGTGCGGAAAAGTACATAGAAAAAGATCAAGTATAATAACATTGTTAATTATTCTTCCGTATTTAATCAAGAGATGCATTCTTTCTTCTTCTTTTTTAACTTTAATTTAACATATTTAAATAGTAAAAGTACTCCACGATTCAATTGTGACCAAATATTCATATTTTAGAGAAAAAGATTGAAAATTTTCTTAATATAGATAGACTTTCTCAACTCCCAAAAACTATATAATAATTAAGGGTACTATATGCACAAAATTCTACATATTAATATAATTGTGAGAAAGCCATTAGGCATTTCGCCTGGTGGTAGAGTACTGGATTCTTAGTTCCAGACTACTCGGACCATGACATCTTGGGTTCAACTCTCACGAAATGTGATTTTATTTGTAATTTGTTTGTTTAATTGGTAGGTAGTTAGTTTATTTATGCTATATAGTTTCTAGTTTGGGTTGAATTCTCATTTAGATGTTTGGGTATAGAGATTTATTTGAATTGTAATGAGATTTCACTGGGTTTGTTTGTTGGGGAAGGGGTTTGTTGGCTCATAGATTAGCATTTCGATAATGTAGCCTAGCAGTGTACGGGTCTTCCTGTACGTTTGTAATCCCAATTTCTTCAAGAAATGAAAATGATTCTTATCTAAAAAAAAGTATAATTGTGAGAAAAAGTCTTGTAGATTTTAGAATTAACAAAAAGTGGCATAAGTCATTGCTTTGTCTTTCTAACTTTTTATTCTTAAGTATTAATTGTCATTATATTTTTACCTCGTGGCATATGCTTAATATTAAGCTTGATTCCAACATTGCCATGTACTTTGACGATAATTAATGACGTCTTAGAGTTTGATTATAAATATTTTGCAATTTGATTTGGTTTATATATTGAGACTTAATAAACTGGCGCTTACTTTTACTATTGAGCCATTTCAACAATTGAATAATCTTTGGTTCGATCGTCTCATGAGTCATGAGTCATGAGGTATTCCGTGCTAACTAAGCCTTTTATATCTACCAAAATACCTGGCAATTACTATTTTTTTTTTTTGAGAAGAGGCAATTACCAAATGATGGAGAATATTTATACATAGTTAATTTGCGTTTATTTGGTAATGCAAAAGGAAAACGTAAATGCTTTTAAGTAACAAAAGAAAACTAATTATCGGATAGATTCATCTACTAATATTTAAGCTTTTGTTTATTATTATCCTTAAGTACTTCCTTGCATTACCAAAGCAAAGAAAATAAAATGTCACACCGAACCTAAATTTGGCATGGTAGTAGAGTATTGTTGGACTCTTAGTTTCGGTGATTATGGAGTTCGATTCCTAGTAGCCTCAAATACTAAAAAATATCTCAAGTATTGTGATCACTGGAATTATTGCTATGGAATTAAGCAGGTCGATCTTATTATAATATGTAAAAGAAATGTTGATAGTTTTATTTATTCACAATTCATCTAATGTTGTGTTTA
This sequence comes from Corchorus capsularis, assembly GCA_001974805.1. NCBI lineage: Eukaryota > Viridiplantae > Streptophyta > Magnoliopsida > Malvales > Malvaceae > Corchorus > Corchorus capsularis. The sequence goes on along the minus strand of AWWV01010567.1, from coordinate 49,927 downwards.
GCACATTGCTTTACATATCCACAAATATAAAGAATTCCTATATACCTAAAAGAGAAGAAAAAAAAAAGACAAAAACAAAGAAAACTTGGAACGAAAGAATGTATATAGGACAGGGAATTATATAAATTATTCCCATGATTTGATTTCATAGTATATAAACTATAGCTAGCTTAAGTACTAATTATAAGCTTCTGTATGAATCTTCCGGCGCCGTAGGAAATGGAACCATTTGGATTTGATCGTTGGGAGGTTGCAGCCTGCTCGGAGGAGGAGGTGGCATAAGACGGCCTGCTGCGAAGTTCATCCCGCTAATGCAAGGCGGACCACCGCCGCCAGGAACGTTGGTGCAGCCATTGTGTCCAGAAGGAGGGACAGGCCCCTTTTGAAGAGACTGTAACACAAGAACATCTTCACTCAGAACCCGGGAAGCCTCGCATGGATGACTGCAGCTTACAAGAAAAATTAACACAGCACCAATACTAACCAACAGAAAAAGATGTGATGAAGATGAACACCTCATTTTTTTTTCTCAATTTATGCGCAGCAGCAAATTAGAGATATTATTATGATCGTAAAGTAGATAATCGATTAGAAGCTAGGTACTCTTGAATGAAGATAGATTATTAGATTTTACGAGGTAGGTATGTATTTATACTACGAGTCCATGGGTTATGGGCATGGCAACTTGCATTGAATGATGAAAAATATGACCTTGACCAAATCAAAATGGCACTAACAAAAAGAAAAAGCCCTATGGATCGAAGAATGGAGTATATATATAAAAGAATCTAAACGTCAAGAATTTGACGTCATGTAGGTGCTGTCATGTAATGTTTGGGCATCAGCGCTTATGTTTAAGCTGCAGTCTGCTGATCACAGAAAAAAGGAATTAAGTGCCAAAATGGCCTGGGGTTTTGATCAGCAAACCGATCGATGGTGGTGGAGACACGCTTACTCCGGTCCGGTCAGGTCATTTTTACAAGTTCAATTAATGTTGTCGTGGTCGTGGGTTTGATTTGAAACCTCAAATTGGTCCGGTCACGGGCGACGAAATTACGTGGAAAATGGGGAATTCAAAAGTAGGCAGGCATGCCAGAGGAAATTGAAATGAAGTGAGCTAGATATCATATATTTATACGACTCTCATGCATCAAATTGGGATTAGTATTTGCTTTTGTTTCAAAACTCATATTTTTCCATCTTTTTCTTTCTCTGTTCTGATAAATTCAGTTGACAATCCTTTTCTCAACAGTCAATATCTCATCATGTTCTAATGAAATCTCAGGCTTTGATTTTTTTGACAATCAAAGGGTTTTAGCAAACTGGTTTGGGCTTCCTCAATGTCGATTGTAGTTGGGCTTTTTTTTTTGGCAGTGGCTTCAGTTGGGCTCACCAGTCCATTTTAAATTTTCATTTTCTTTCACATTGCAACGACGTAGTTTTAGTATTGGTTTTAAAAAACAGCTAAAAGAGTCCCTTTCGGGCTTCATCATCTCTCTCTCTCAAATTCTCACTACCGGGCCGGCTGAGGCTGAGGCTGAGGCTTGATCGACCCTTTCTCTGACTCGCCGTTGCCGGCTGAGGCTTTCTTCGTTCTTCTTTTCTTTTCTTTCCTTCTCTTATTTTCCTTCATTTCAATATATCTGACAGCCGCAAGAAAACCGGAATCAAATTTGCCGTCCACCGACTCAATACTACAGCTTTGGAAGTTCCGAGCGCTCGTCTCTCGTCAAGTCAAGGTACTCCATTATCTCTTCATATTTCAATTTTTTATTGCATAATCATTGTGCGACGAAATGTCTAAGAGACGAGAGTAAGAAATAGAGTAGAATCTATTAATAAAGTCATATATCAATTTAAGATTTCTCTCTCTCTCTTCTTTTTTTTTTTAATTGAGGTCTGAGGATGTAAGTAAAGATGTATAAATTAATCTTTCTTCGTTTTCATTCTTTATGAAAGTAGACGAAGAATGAGGAGCTATCTTTTCTATCAGTCAACTTGTTCCCTGTGGAGGAGAAGAACAACTGCCAAACCCTTCCGTTCTTTCCTATCATCAGCTTCCTTTTCTACTGGGGACTGTGACAATGGCAATCCCTTTGAAACCAATCCCTCTAAAGTCAAGATTTTCGACCGCCACCTCAAACGCAAACAAGTACCAGCATTTTCAATTTTGTTTAACTTTAATTTGGTTGTTGCTATTCTTACTTCTCAAATTAAATAAGTGACTTGTGTTTGGGTGGCAGCGTGATCGAGCAGCCTGGTTGTTGCATTCAAATTCAAATTCAAATGATTCCTTCATAGATGCTGTAGCTGAGAACCTATTAGATCGTTTGGAGGTTTTGATCTGCTTTGCTTTACTGGCGTTCTATTTTGCCAATAAGTTTCTTTATGATTTAAGTAATGTAAATTAGTGGCGATTTTTTACTTTTCCTTGATTGGTTTTCATGCTTTCACTTGGTCAATGTGTGTGTATACACACACACGCATGCACGCTCAAGACTATTCTTGTTAGCTTAATTGTTTCATTGGCACTACACATACTTTCCATATGTTTTCCTTTTTGCAACTTTAGGAATATATTAAAAAGAATAAACAGAAGCAAGTAGCAAATGCATAAGCTAGGAGGAGGTTCCTTGGAATAGTGAACAGAATACTGTAATTGTGAATATCAAAGATGAATTTGCTTTTTTGTAGGACTGTAAGAAAACATTTCCCACGGCATTGTGTTTAGGAGGTTCTTTGCATGCTGTAAGGCGTTTGCTGCGGGATCGTGGTGAGTTTTTGTTTACCAATTTCCTCTCTGGTCTTATATGTTGCTATTTATATTTTTTTAGCATTACAATTTATGCATTTAATTCATGGATTTCATTTGATGTCTCAAATCTCTTGTTGAACTTTTAGTGTATGTTCAATAGCTGTTCAACTTGCTCTTGATGGTTGCAAATCGCAATGATTTATTTATAACTCATTTTAAGAATTATCTTCCTCAATTTTTACACATTTTTGGAGATATGTTACTGTTAGTAAATTTTAGTAGTTTTAATTTGTATGATTGAGTCAAAGATGGCTCCATCATAAAATTATGATGATACTGAAAACTGTTAGGTATCAGGTGCTATTGAAAAGTTAATTATGATGGATACCTCATATGATATGGTAAAGCTGTGCAAAAGTTCTCAACCAGATTCTTCTAATGAAAATATTGAGACATCATATGTTGTTGGTGATGAGGAGTTTCTGCCCATCAAAGAAAGGTACACATAACAATTTTACTTTATTTATTATTGCTAAAAAGTTTCATTCATATTCTAATCACGCATATTTGTTTATTTAAAGTTCAGTGGATCTGGTAATCAGTTGTCTAGGGCTTCATTGGACAAATGATCTTCCAGGTGCCATGATTCAGGTATGTACTTAGCATATTCCTCGTTGTATTAGACATTCATGCTCAGAGAAGTGTAAATTTTTATCCACGCATGTTATTGGCAGTGCAAGGCTGCAAGCTAGTAGCATATTGGCTTCTATTAGAATAAGATGTACATATGCGGCATCAATGTTTGATTGAAAGACATAAACTCACTACAATTACAGATTGATTAGCATTTTGCCCTAGAAGAAGACTGCTAACATTCATTTATAAGGCCTCATCTAATTTATAAGCCGTGTTTTCTGTTGTTATAATCTATTTAGTTCTACCTACAATCAAGAACAGCTCCCTGAACCCCCACCTTTCTTAGTTGTATTGCCTTTAACGGAGTTCTGATTAAACTTTATGAATAACATGCAAAAGATTCAGGTATGCTATATATGTCCATGCTAATGACATATGTCATGTTCATTGTATCTATGACAGTGTAAACTGGCATTGAAGCCGGATGGCCTATTCTTAGCAGCTATTCTTGGAGGCGAAACCTTAAAGTTATCTATACCCTTTTCTTTTTTTCCTTTGTTGATTAAAACCTAGTTTGTACATTGATGCATGGGTTGCCTTTCTGTCTCACTTTGTAGCTTGTATTTTTTACTAGGGAGCTGCGAATAGCGTGCACTGTGGCTCAAATGGAGCGTGAAGGAGGCATTAGTCCTCGGGTATCACCTTTGGCACAGGCATGTATCTGCTGCATGTTTTTCTCTGAATTCAGTTTCTCGAATGGTGATAGTTTTCCGAGTTTGCCAATCTTTCATGCTTCAGTAGATTATGCATGTAATTTTTATCATTCATCTTTGTTTACTTCAGCTATGGCATTTCCACTGTTGACTTATAATGTATACAGGCATGTATAAGTTATCCATTCTAGTTTTCTTCAGGTCAGGGATGCAGGCAACCTTTTGACAAGGGCAGGGTTTGCACTTCCTGGTGTTGATGTAGATGAATATGTGGTTAAATATAAAAGTGGTAATAAGATCCTCTTTATATTTTTCGTTTTTGAATTGTAAACTTGTACTAGTGGTCTAATAAGGTGATCTATATCAATTAAAGTACCCAAATCTGAATGATGGGCTTATGAAAAGTCTGGGTGAAATTTCATGTTTATTATGACTTACTTCCCAGGATTGCTTTTATGCAGCCTTGGATCTAATAGAGCATCTGCGAACAATGGGTGAAACTAATGCTCTGTTGCAAAGGAGCAATGTAAGACATCTTTCAGGAAATGATGCCCATTCAGTTTAATCTATAAGCGGTATTTCCAAAACCGGACCAACATATGCTAATTTTAAATCTTAAATTTTCATATATTCACCTTGAAACCAGATCCTGACGAGGGAATCAGCTCTAGCAACTGCAGCCATCTATGATTCATTGTTTGCAGCTGAAGATGGTACCATCCCTGCAACTTTTCAGGTCAGTGCATTACTGTCCATTCCAAGGGCAATGCTTTGAAAGAAAGACAATATATCGACGCCATCACCCTTTTGTTTTCTAATATCGCCAACTGATACATGAGTCAACCTTACCCCAGTTATATGACTCTATGTTGCCCTTATAGGTGATGTACATGACAGGGTGGAGAGAACATCCTTCTCAACAGAAGGCCAAATGTAGGGGTTCTGCCACAATATCCTTCCAAGACATACAAAAGCAATTTGGAAGTGAGAGTTGATTCTCCCTCTGCAGTATTGTGCATCCATTTGTGTGAAGAATAAAGTCAACCCCAGAGCTGAGGAATGTCAAGCAAACACAAGGGAATAGGTATAGGTAGAAAAAGAAAGATTATCCATGATGTGTATAAATCTTTTACCTTGTGATGCTCGCAAGGGTGTTGTAATCAAATTTTCTTAGGTTTTGCTATATGTAGCAGTTCTATGATCATCAGGGGATCATCCAACGGTGTTAAGTATGATTACGTTCTCTTATAAACAGTGTTTGTTGGCAAATCTAATGCAAATTTCCATGAGTTTAAGCTATTTCGAGTATCTCTTACTTCAACCTATTTCAAAGTTTAAGCTCGGCTTTCCTATTCATACCTCACACAGGTCCAGGAAATTATGTGACTGAAATTGAAATAAAATGGAAGGGCAGCATACCAGGTGGAACGAAAACAACATATATAGCTATCCAGGTAGCATATGATAGTATATGGGCATTTACATCTATTAAAGTAAACCATGTACTTAAAGTCATTCGGGAGAGGACCAATATCTTTTCAATCTGTACAATACAAATAGGGAATCACCACAAGGTCAAACATCATATACGCATATGCGGTCTATTTACGTAAAAATAAGTGCAATAAGCAGGAGATATTCACATCTACAATCGAACTGTGCACATAATTGTGGTACTGAAATCCAATGGTTTTTGGAATGGTGGCTTTGTGATAAGGGATCTCCAGGTTTTTGTCCTAGGATTATAAATCTGGATAAACAATGTTCCTACCCTCTTCTGCTGCCGTGACCTTCGGCTTTCTGTGAAATCAATTGCATTTACAATAGTCATTACGTGCAACTCCCCCTTCAGAACAGCAAAACCATATGAGCTCTCAGGAGGAGCTCGCCTTGGTACACCAGACTCCTTTTGCCAACGATTTGAAATCATGTTGTATCTGAGGAGCAGTAAAACAGAGATTAGACCAAACCTAAGAGTCTTAACACCAAAAACAGGTATACAGAACAAGCAGAACAGTAAATAAGTTGAAATTCTGGTTCTTCTATAAACAAAATTCCCTAATGGGAAATTACAAAAGCGAGCATGTGTTAGATAAAATGCATGTTTGTTAATAGTAGATGGAGTCATGCAGTTTAGTACTAGCATCTGAATAAATGGAACCGATTTAAACAGGCAATTGTGTGCAGACAGGAAATATAACAACTATCTCAAACTGCCAATCTGGCAAACACCAATCCATCGAGGCAGAGTCAAAGAAATGCAAGAAATTTTCGCATGATAATATACCTATTTAATTTACAGCAATATCATCATCATTGTAGATTATAATTCGTACTCCCATTACAACAATTCAACGTCCAGACAATAAAGCTTACAATTTTGCTGAGAATAATCACACAGACACTTCAAGTTTTGCAAAGTCTCTACCGAAATGTTGCCAAATCCTTTTCAAGTCAAAATCAAATGACACTTCCTAATAGTTGTTATCGGCCTCATATTACAAAAATACATAATACCAATCTTGGAAATATTGAGATTTTAACAGTATTTTTTAATCTATTGGATATACAACCTCAAATCATGAAGAAGCCAGACAGCCAGATATATGCTACTCAAGACGTTAAATGCATGAATCAATATTCAATAAGAACCAGCTACTATTTTCGCAAGCATCAATAAGGTAACTTAAAATATTCTACCTTGACTAGCATAGTTACATAATGCATTATGCATCAAAGTTTCAGGCTATTTTCTTGCAAGTTGAAATAGATATTTCTCAATACAATGGAATACTAGTTTCATTGTGCAAAAGAAGATATAAATCATCAAACCCAACAAACAATGTTCAAGGTTTAGACTCAAGTAATCAGCTCAATTCCATTAGTTTTCCACTAAAAGTCTTGATTCAACTCCATGACTCTGTTTGCTGCATGTTTTAATACTTGAAAGCTAACACAATAATCCATATAAAAACTTGATCAACTGTAAATTTATAGACCTATGAATACAGCTCACAATTCAAACCAAATTCTGCCACTGCAGAGACATGAAATGACAAAGAGGATTTTAAACATTTCTTCTCACAACAATGTCTAATCCCTAGCAACATGATTGACTCATTGAAGGATTAGGCAAATCTCTCTTAAATTCGAAGACTATGTCTAACATCCCCAAAGAAGAGGAACTATGAAACATACCAGAGTGCTAAAAGAAAAAACGATTAAACAATAGATAAAACCAACATAAATGTCAAATTAATTATCTCGAAAAAGACCAACATTCAACATAATTACCTGAGAATATCATTATCATCAAGCATGAAGATAGAAGGCCAAAGGCCTTCCTCATCCTCTACAACAACGATTTTCCCAAGCCCAGGCCTCTCCCCTTCCTCCCACATATCCCCAATTGCCCTCCACTTCCCACCCCCATTTTCATTCAGCTCCATTACCATAGCATCCTTATAATAGTCATCCACTGGAAACACTCCCGATAAAGTCCTTGACTCTCCATACCCTCCCATCACCCAAAACTCCTTTTCTTCCCCATCTCCTCTCACCGTAAATCCTACGCAACCAGCTCGGAACCTAGGCAACCCATCCAATGCTTCCCACTCATCTCTTTCCACGTCATATCTCTCCACTGAACATATCCTACTCCCTGCTGCCCGAAACATGTTGTGCCGGGAGCCTCCGCCAGCGACGATGATTTGATCAGCGCTGGGAATTGCAGCACAGGCGAAGCTCCCACGCGGGGAAAGCATGGGAGCGAGACGTTCCCAGGAAGAAGTTAGGAAGTTATAACGGAAAGCCGAGGAAGTCGGAGAAGGACGGTCGAGAGGGTAAGATCGCGTGTCGAATCGAGAGCCACCGAGGACGTAGATATTGGGACCGAGGGAGATGGAAGTGAAATTGCAGAGCCCGTACTCGTGAGGGTTACAGGGCAAGGGAGGGAGGGGACGCCAGGCCAGGTTCTCAGGGTCGAAGAGGAAAGGAGAAGAGATGTGAGGATCTTCAGGGAAGATGCAGAGGAGGTGAGAAAGGCAAAGGCGGCGGTGGTTTCCGTCACGACGGAGAGAGAAAAACGTTTTGGAAGAGAGGAAGATGTTCCAGGGCTTGCAGGTGGGCTTGAGGCGGCAGTGATGTGAGTATGGGAGGAAGGAAAGGATATGGGCTGCAACATCGTTTGGAAGGCCAGGGATTAGGGTTAGGGATTCATCGATTTCGAGAAGAAACGTTGACGACGATGAAGGAGGGAATATCATTTCTTCCTCTCCCTCTCCCTCCAAATTCACTCACTGGTATTTCTGAAAATCAACTTAATTCTCCAATTTTTTTTAGCTTTGATCTCACTGGTAAACGCTTTTGCCTTTTGATACTATTTGTAGTAGCAATTATTCTTGCTGGGCAAGGCTCACACGTTCTGGATTGAAGAAAATTTTACAGAGTTGGAGGAAAGTAATGCCTTTCTACAAAAGTCTAAATGTACAGATTGCTGACACGTGGAATTTCATTCGAAAAAGGAAACATAAAAATTGTTCTCTTAATAATGGATAGGGTGAGATTAGTGATGTAATAATAGGCACGGTTTTACTTGGATTGGATAAGTAATAAACTTAAACTGCTGTATTAACTCATTAATTAATTATTTTCTTTTTCTTTCTTTTTTTTTTCTTTTCTTAACACGAATTTTATTTTTTATTTTTTTGGCCAGAAACCCAGAACGAATTTTATTTTATTAATTAATAATAATAATTTAATTATCACGACAGGAGATAAGTGAATTAAGTTTTTGTTTTATTATATTTTATTTTTAATTAATTAATGTTAAGTTTAACTTAATTTCTTAGTATATTAATTTATTTATTTTTTTGGTGAAAGTATATTAATTTAATTAATTTTGTTGACCGGTGAGTCGGAGACTGGTGAGGCCTTTCCGGCAAAAACGTATAAAAGGGAGAAGAGGAACCACAAAAGAAAGAAGCACCAAAAAAATGGCGAAATCCAAGGGCGCTGCGACGACTCCGTCTTTCTCAAACCCAACAACACTCTGCTCTCACTTCACCCCAAGAAAGAGAGAGAAAAAAAGAAAACGAACATTTGAATCAAACCATTCATTTTCGATTTTTCGGTGGATCAAAGAAACACATCATATTTCCCTCTGCAAAGCAATCTTTCCCTCTATCAATGCCGTTCCTCCTTGACGACTTTGCTGAGTCGTCGGCATTGGGTTCAGATCAATCCTTCTCCGGGATGATGGGTCTCGTTTAATTTCTGTAAATTTTCAGGGGATTTTCACAGTTACCAAACGCGATGGTACATAGACTTTCTTTTATCCAAATTTATCTAAAGCATATAAGAAAATTCCTCATTTGATCAACAAATGAAATTGTTGCAGGGAATGCCGCAGGATATTGATGTAGGTTCTCATATATGGGTTGGAGACCCTGAACTAGCTTGGACTGATGGGATTGTAATGAATGTTAAAGGAACCGAAGCTGAGGTTCAAACTGGTGATGGCAAGATGGTAACACAAATCTATCTTTTTAAACTTTTTTTTGTCACTTTTTTCTACTTATTGCAATGAATTCTGTTTGCCATCATTTAATGTCTTCACCATAATGTTGCATCAGCTCATTACAACTTTGTCAAAAATATATCCAAGGGACTTGGAATCTCCTGATGAGGGTGTTGACGACATGACTAAGCTATCCTATTTGAATGAGCCTGCTGTCCTCTATAATCTGGCCACCAGATATAAAATCAATGAAATTTATGTAAGATAAATCTCAGTTATAAGTTTTGACTCTGTCCGTTACTCTTCACCCTGTGAGAGAAAATCATTAATTACTGCTGTTTGGGTAGCTCTATCAGTATAATATTTTCTTGACCTTATGCCAGACCTACTGTGGGAATATTCTCATTGCTGTCAATCCATTCCAATCACTCTCACATTTGTATGATGATTCTATCATGCAACGATACAAAGGAGTTCAACTTGGAGAGCTTAGCCCTCATGTTTTCGCCATTGCTGATGTAGCATACAGGTAATTGTGTGATCCTATCCTTATTTGTGTATTGTTTGTAGATTATAGATTTAGTTCGCTACTAATTGCATAAATTTCAACTAGGGCAATGATTAACGAGGGAAAAAGCAACTCTATACTGGTCAGTGGTGAAAGTGGAGCAGGTAAGACTGAAACTACAAAAATGCTTATGCGCTATCTTGCATTTTTGGGTGGCCATGCTGCTGCTGAAGGACGGACTGTTGAGCAACAAGTTCTAGAAGTAAGCTGGATGATCTAACCCTATTATGAACTGAAGTAAGATAATGTTTCAATCTTTATCTTTGGGTTAGAGTCAAGTAATGCCTTAAGGACTTTTAGGATTAAAAGGATCTAGGAATTGTCATCATGTAATTAATTAAGGCCATGACAAAATATGGATCATTAATAATTTCAGTTAGGTATTAATATGGATTCTAATTATAAGGGGTGAACTTTAATAAAGTGTGATCTTACCAAAGTAGAAGACTTGGGCGGAGGTTCATTAGTGTTAACACATTAGTGACTTTTTTTTAGCATTGTATGCCTGCTGGTTTATGTTGTAAGATTAGAAAAATCTAACTTTATATGTAAACTTGCACATAAGCACATTTTCAGTGTAATTTGTCTTATTTGACAAATCATTGGAGCCAAAGTCTTCCTTTCTCTTCATAAGAATTCAGTGTTGAAGTTATTCTAGATATAGATTCCTCATTTTTTAATATATGGATATTTGGACCTGGTTCTGAATGTCATGCACTAAATGGCTTGATGCAGTCAAATCCTGTTCTTGAAGCATTCGGCAATGCAAAAACTGTCAGGAATAACAATTCGAGGTGAGCAATCATCATGTTTGAAAGCGTTGTCTGATTTTTAAGCTTGCCTGTTTTGTATTTGGCTCATCATTGAACCTTAAATTTAAGGTTTATTGTCTGCTTTGTGGCAAAAGACTACCTTCCTTTTTATTTTCATCTTCTCAGGCAACTTGTACATGAATTATTCATTGTTCCTTTTAACGTTCATTTGTTAACTTTTATAGTTCAAGCTACATTTGTTAACTTTTATAGTTCAAGCTGCAAAGAACATCAGGTTGTCAAAAAATGAATTTGCATCCGTAGTATCATCTGTTTACATAACTTCATTTAGAAGTTCTTAATATTAAAAAAAAAAAAAAAAAAAAAAAAAAAAAAAAAAAAAAAAAAACCCAAACCAACAATTTGGTAGATTCTTTCTGAAGTCAATAATTTGATAGATTCTAATCTCCTTGTTATGAATAACTTTCTACTGATAAGAGCTAATTCTGACAGCTTGAATGATCTTTTTTAAATTCATATGATTTGTATTCTTGACATTCTCTTCATTATATTGGCACAGCCGTTTTGGAAAATTTGTTGAGATTCAATTTGATAGACATGGACGAATATCAGGGGCAGCCATCAGAACTTATCTCCTAGAAAGATCTCGTGTTTGCCAAATTTCAGATCCTGAACGGAACTACCATTGTTTTTACCTTCTTTGTGCTGCACCACTGGAGGTTGGTATATAGCTTGATTCTACATTGTTCATTGCATAGCCTTTAAACAACTCTAGCTGACCAGGTTTTTAAGTCTTATCAGGAGATTCAGAGATATAAGTTGGGAGATCCTAAGTCATTTCATTATCTTAATCAATCCAGTTGCTATGAACTTGTTGGTGTAAATGATGCACACGACTATCTTGCCACCAGGAAAGCTATGGACGTTGTTGGGATAAGTGAGAAAGAACAGGTCTGTTGTCTGTTATGTAGCTTGATATACTTTAGCTGTCTGTGTTAAACATCTTTATATACCTAGATGGGGAATGATCTCTCTTTTTCTCTCTTTCTCTCTCTCTCAGGAGGCAATTTTCAGAGTTGTGGCGGCAATTCTTCATCTTGGCAATATTGCATTTGCTAAGGGAGAAGAAGATTCATCCATGTTACAGGATGACGAATCCAAATTCCATCTTCAAATGACAGCAGAGCTACTCATGTATGGCTGTAACCTTGGTTCTGTCATCACCTGCTCTTGTCATTTCATTCCTGTGTTTCTGTATGAGCAGATCAGCTTATCCTTATTTCAGGTGTGATCCTCAAGCTTTGGAGGTTGCACTATGTGAGCGTGTAATGATCACCCCAGAAGAAATTATCAAAAGGAGTCTTGATCCACATGGTGCAACAGTTAGCAGGGATGGTTTAGCAAAGACAATATATTCTCGCTTGTTTGACTGGTAAGTTGCTTACTTCCGGACAATTTATGCAGTTATGTAACTCGTCTTATGCTGGATGGTGTCTTTTTTTTTTTTTTTTCAGGTTGGTTAACAAAATTAATGTCTCCATTGGGCAAGATCCTCACTCACAATGTCTCATTGGTGTCCTTGACATATATGGCTTTGAAAGCTTTGAAACTAACAGGTAATGCCTCATGATATGAGTGTATATGTGCTTTGCATGGGTGTGAAATATAAAAATCTCATAAAAATGGCATCATCAGTAAACTTTTCTCCTTTGCCCGAGCTAAAATTGTGTGGTTTGGAAACATGTTATTTCAAGAAAATTTTTCTAAAATCTGTGCTTCTCAAGTCTAAAGTTCATCTCTCATATTCTGATTGTGATGATCTCCATCCAGAAATGAGGGATGTTGATCAGTTAGGGTCTTGCAAAGGTAGGACTATTATGAAATAATTTAGCAGTTAGTGCTTTCATATGGAGTAGCCAATTTTAAAGGCACACTGGGATTGTTTTTGGATGCTTGTTGATCTTATGCGGTTACCACCCTACTCAGAAATTGGTGGTGGCATTTTGAATCAGTTACTTCACTCTTAGCACCTTAGATTAACATCTATCTACCAAATCTGCCATGGTTATAACATGGACTGTCAAGAATTTTTTTGACAAGATCTTTATCCTAATCTCTGGTGTGAAGTTTTTTCACATACCTTCTAATACTTAGTTGTTTAGTCAAGCATGTTAACATTTTCTAAACAAGGGATTGCACATAACTTAGCTGCAAGCCTGTGTGATCTTCTAAGGGGGTTTAAAACAAGGAACAAACAAGTGTGGACTACCAAGGGGCATCATGGACCAAAATTATGATAATTTCTTAAGTAGTATTTTATGATAATTTCATTGTATGAGTTGTTTAGACTTATAAGAACTGCTGTGAGATTAATGTAATCCAAGTCTGATCTGTGATTTTTTTGAGATTTTATGAATTAAAAACAGAGATTATTGATGATTAGAGATACTTGTGGTTTCTGTGGGGGTTTTTTTTTTGGTGGTTTCTGGTTTTAAAACATTATTCTGTGCAGTTTTGAGCAATTTTGTATAAACTTCACCAATGAAAAGCTGCAACAACATTTCAACCAGGTATGAGGTTAGTCCTGTGTTACAATTGTAGTTTAAGTTTGATCTTCCAATGTATGTACTGATCAGTATGTTCATACAATTCAGCACGTGTTCAAGATGGAGCAAGCTGAGTACAAGAATGAGGAAATAGATTGGAGCTATGTAGAGTTTGTTGATAATCAAGATGTCTTGGATCTTCTCGAAAAGGTTGCATACTTTCCTTTTAACTGCTCATAGCTCTTTGAATTTGTCAAACATATCTACTTTCACTTTGTTTTCCTGCACCTCCAGTTACTGTTATCCCTTTGGTAATTTTGCTACTAAATATTTTACTTAGATGAACTAGCCCACACCTGCTTGAATGAAACTCAGGTGGTTACTTGATGAAAGCCTCTTTATGTAATATGACACTAGTCACTGGGTATATCCCGCAGTGCAGCTGAGAAACATTTCATACTAGGGCTAGTGTGGCTTACTTTGGCTAGAAGAATAAATTGGTCATACTCGATTTAAAATTTTGATGTTCTATTTTAGAGCTATGTTTTATACTTCCATATCTTTTATCATGTGCACATTATCTGCTTTATTAGCATTTTCTATTTACAGATTTCTAATTTCTAGTGCTTCCGCAGAAACCAGGCGGGATCATTTCTCTTCTTGATGAAGCATGGTATGATAAGATCTCTTTCCATTTAGATGACACTGAAGGAATCTTTTTGTGAATTAGCATATATTCTAACACACTTTCCAGTCCAGATGCAGTGTTTTTAACCTCTACTGTTTTCTTCTTGATTTGCTTGCTTGGTTGGTAATTTCGTTTTACAGCATGTTTCCAAAATCAACCCATGAAACCTTTACGCAAAAGCTCTATCAGACATTCAAGGATCACAAACGCTTTGTAAAGCCAAAATTGGCTCGCACAGAATTTACCATTGTCCACTATGCAGGAGAGGTAAGTTATGGTTCTGCGATGTTCCAGATAACAGTCTTTCAATGTTAAATTTCATTGCACCTAACTATTATTATTCCATGCATCGTTTTCAGGTCCAGTACCAATCTGATCAGTTTCTAGACAAAAACAAAGACTATGTTGTCCCTGAACATCAGGATTTGTTGAGTGCTTCCCAATGTCCTTTTGTAGCAGGCCTTTTCCCTCCCCTTTCTGAGGAGACTGCTAAATCTGGCAAGTTCTCATCTATTGGTTCTCGTTTTAAGGTATCTACTTTGGCTATTATTCCATAAACTAGTCATGGAATTTTTCTTATACTCTCAGATATGTTGAAAGATAAATGATTTATTGAGCCATGCCATGTGTGATCAAGATTTCAATGGCTGAAAGGTACAATCTCATGTTTTTGACCTCATTGCTGCAGTTACAATTACAGCAATTGATGGATATACTAAAATCTACTGAACCCAACTACATCAGATGTATAAAGCCAAATAGCGAACTAAAATCTGCAGTATTTGAGAATGCCAATGTCTTGCAGCAACTACGTTCTGGCGTAAGTATACTTAGCATTGCATTGCACTATCACATCATTCTTTAGTTAGCTTGTTTCCATGCTAACTTTTACTTGTACAGGGTGTTCTAGAGGCAATCAGAGTCAAGTGTAAGGGATACCCTACTCATAGAACCTTTATTGAGTTCCTAAACCGATTTGCTATTCTTGCACCAGAAATTTTGGAAGGGAAGTGAGTATTACTCTACATCCCAAACTGATTTATGAAGTACAAGACATTTGCATATTTTCTCTCAGTATCTACTATTCCATGCTGCTAGGTTAAGTTCTAATCTTGAAATTACTGCATTCATCCACAGTTATGACGAACAGGTTGCATGCAAATGGATTTTGGAAAAGGTGGGAGTTACAGGATATCAGGTAATTCCAGAACTTACTGGTTTCTCTTTTTGATAGATAAATTTTGAAATTAAATCAACACAAGTAAAGAAGAGAGATGATTACATGGAAAATCAGCAAAAAGCTGATACATCGGAGAACTGCCAGATGGGTACCTTTAGATTATGTTCATGGTTTAAGTGTTCAGACTACAGTATCTATCTCAACTGTATATTGGTCATAAAAGTTTGAATGTATTTTAAGGCAACTTCTAAACCTTGGTTCTGGAAAATATTTGTGGTTATGAATGCTGATGTATTGAGATTCTTCTGCAAGAGTATATATCCAATCAGCCATAACTTGTTTTGCAGATGGGGAAAACCAAGGTTTTCCTAAAAGCTGGTCAGATGGCAGTGTTGGATGCACATAAGGCAAAAATACTTGGCGAGTCGGCAAAGGTCGTTCAAAAGCATATTAGATCTCATTTAGGTCGCAAACGTTATGTTTGCATGCGTAGGTCTTCTATTCATATACAAACTGCTTGGAGAGGTGAGTCTTTTTGCTAACATGTAGGTATATATATTGGGATAAAATTAGCATTATTTAGCTGATTTTAATGTTCGAGTAATTTGGTTCCTATCAGTCCCCAATTAATTTATACGTCTTTGGCTGCCCTTGGCCTGTAGAAATGGTTAGCTGCATGTAACAATTACTTTCATTGATCTTTATTGTTTATCTCTAGGAAAGCTTGCTCGTCAACTATATACAACCATGAAAAAGGAGGCCGCTGCTGCTACCGAAATTCAGAAGACTTTTCGCAGACAAGTAGCTAGAAGAAAGTACATTGAGACCAAATCCTCAGCAATCGTCTTGCAGACAGGACTGAGGACCATGGTTGCTCGTAATGAATTCAGATATATGGCAAAAACCAAATCTGCAGTTATTATTCAGGTTACTCCCCAGCTTATAATGTTATGCATAAAGAATAGTATCATCAATCATGTCTACAGGTTGCTTATTAAGAAAATTGCCTGCAGGCATATTGGCGACGTCATAGTGCTTATTCATTCTATCAGAAGATAAAAAAAGCGTCAGCTCTTTCACAATACATATTTAGAAGACGAAATGCCAGGAAAAAAATGGTGCGTATTTATTTTACTTCTATGGTTAAGTTTGTAGCAAGCATTTAGTATTAGCAGTATTATTACTGTCACAGCTTTTTACACCAGTCACGAGTAAATTTAATCATGTGCACAAGTGTCTGGTTTCAACCATGCATTAGACATTGCTGAAGTTAGGACACATCAACTTGCTCATTTACAGAATTCTGAAGTGAAAGTCGTGAGTATCAATGTATTGATGATAGTTACATGTGGCTTAGACAACAGTTTCAAGTTACTGGTTGTCGATATCAAAGACATGCAAATTTCAACAATTATGAGATGGTAATTTTTCTCATTAGGAATAAGTATTTGATTATTAAAGTAAGCATTATGGTACAAACAATATTTCTAATGTGTATATTAATGTCTACAAGTACAACAATGTCATAAAAGAACAGGGAAAGTAAAACTTAAGTTGCTTGGTCTTGGTTTAACCATTGGGAAACCTATCATCTTTTTACCAAATGGCTGTAACTTTGGGTTCTTTAGCTTATTAACTTCTTTTCACTTCAAACTAAGGCTTGGATTTATATCAAGAGGAATCATTGCATGCATATTTGCACCTTTTTTTTCTGTTAATTACGATACTTTTTAACAAGACACTTCAAACAAATAAATTTCAGTACTATCTTAGTATTGGACAGTGGTGAAATTGTAAAGTTTTTCCTCTGTTTCCTTATGCAAGAAATCTCCTGGATGATGATAAGAAAATGCTTTGTAGTGGTGTTGAGCTTAATGACAATGGTTGCTATTGTGAGGGTTGACATTATTGTCATGATTAACTATGTCATTTAGCATATGGCTTAATGAGTTAATGTCCATTTTAGCCCCTTGACCATCACAAAAAGGACAAATTGGCCACTCATCTTTTCTTGGGAAATTTTAACCCTGGATCTTTAATTTTTGGACAATTCGGCCCTAGATGGATGGAATTTGACCATATCAGTGACATATGACTTCTTAGTGCCGCATAAGTCCACATCAGCACACAGTTAGCCATGTGACCAAATTCTGTCCAATTCGGGCTAAATTGTCCAAAATTTCGAAGTTTGAGGGCCAAATTGTCCCAAATAAATGATGAGGGGCCAATTTATCCTCTTTGTGATAGGTTAAGGGCTAAAGTGGACATTTAGCCTTTAGCATATTTATCTTCTTTAACTGAAGTCCTATAATGTATGTCTGTAGTCTAAAGGACAAGAGACAGAAAGGTTCCTGCATCCTCCCCTTCCATTGCAGGAGAAAACCGATGTATGCCCTTTTAAAGAGCATGAGGTTGTGCAGAAAGAAAATGAGTTGTGTCCCATCATTGAAGAAATATCAAGTCATGACGAAGGTGCTTCAGACATTGATATTCTTAGAGCAAAAGTTGAAAAGCTAAAGGTACTGCTAATATAACTCTTATTCTTCTTTGAACAAAACATCATTCATTCCACATTTTTCTTCTTAATTATCTGTAGAGTCAATGCGAGGGCCAAGAAAAAGGATGAGCCTAATAAATTTTCATTTTCATAAAAATAAGGTGATGCCATCTCAAAAGCATGGCTCCTGAATTTTCACTGACCTGTAAAAATGGTATAATCTCAAAATTATCATGTCATAGAACCCCAGGAGATGCGGATATACAAATGATGAATGTGCAGGAATTAAGCAAAACAAACACCAATACCATATTAAAAATGGCACAGGTATTGAGTTAATCGAACTCAAATCAAAAATGGGAATGTCGGAATGATCATTAGGAAGATATGGTATCTTCCTTGACTTACCGTCTCTGTTTTAATTTCTCAAATTCATTCTCTTTTCTCTGTTACTCTGGGCCTGGATTAATGGAAACAAAATATATTCTGACATAAACTCCTCGCATCTTTCAAAATTTTGTTTAGATAGCTAGGATAATGCTGCTTCTCATGCTACTGATAGAAGTCTTATTGGGCTGCATGTCCCATGTTCTTAAACACAGAGATGCAAGGTGCTCAGTTGGCACTTCTTGATGTTTCCATCAGTTGGTTTCATTCCAGTTTTTTAGTACTGAGAGCATGCTTTAACAATACATTTGATTAATTGAAGTTAGCAGTTGGAAGTTGTTCATTAATCATGTGCAATCTGGATGGGTTTTCTAGTTGTATGGTCTCTTGTTTGGCTTGAGATGCCTCACTATTAATTGGGATAACAATTTTTAGAGCTTTGAAGTTCCAATTTTTTAATGTTGTTTTCATCGAGTGCGGTTTTATGTCTTGCAGGCCCTCTTGCTGGCAGAAAAAAAAAGAGCTGATGAATTAGAAAAGAAACATGCTGAAGCCCAAGAATTAAGTGAGAAAAGACGCAAGAAACTAGAAGAAACTGAGAAAAGAGTTTATCAGCTTCAAGACTCTTTAAACAAGTAATGTTTTGATCACACTTTAAAATATGTCGTAGAATTATTGAAGTTAGTTTTTAATAATTTGCTATGCTTTTCGTTAAAATGTTGTTCTGTTCTAATAATTGGGTGATTGATAGTAGGTGAACAAATTATCATCTCTAGAACAGAGTTTACCTTTATGCTTTTGGTTCATAAAATCTGTAAGGTAAAGATGAGTATTATTAACAAATATGAGCCTCTGGTCACTAGCTGATTATTAGATTTTATAAGAACTGTTCCCTCCCTGTACAGTTTTAGCTCCACAATGGACTTTCGTTATGGCTAAGATAAGGACTAACACTTTTAAGAGCTCCAATTAGGAGGAAGAGTGACATTGCAGGCAGTCAAAAGTTACTTTAACTTGTTCTATCCTCTCCTCTGTGATTTACTACACTAGTATTATGTCATCCCAATGTGTCGAAAAGTTCTTCTATTTAAAGATTCCATTTTAAATTATCAGGGGAAAAGTCCTTTGAAATTGTCATATACGAAGTTCTTTCAAATGCCATGACTAAATATATACAAACAAATAGGATTATTTGGAGTTCTTGGGTCTTTGCTCTTCATGTATCTATTTTGCTGCACTAGGACTAGGTTAAGCTCTGATTAGCAAAATAAAATACCGTTCTGATTTTTAGGTTGACACATAGCTTCTGGAGTGGCATTTCATTTATAACATCTGACTTCTCTAAGATTTTTTTTGATATGTATTGTTTCTGGTTACAACGGTGCTAGTTACTTAAAGGACTTCATGCCTCCCTGTTGACTAATGTTAGTTCTGGTATTTCCATGTCTCAGGCTGTTGTTTAGTATGTCTGACCAATTTTCACAACTGAAAACAATTTTAAGTTCTCCATCAAATAAAAGATCAACCTCTCAGCCTATTACTCGAAACGATTCCTCTGATTCTTCCGACAACTCTGATGCTTCATCAAGTGACTCAGATTTCACGTTTCCATCTCCAGTTGATTCAGCTAACATCTCTTCTCTCCCTCCTGATGCTGTCCAACGGATCGTTAAGGATGCTTCAGCCACTGAAACAGGTTAGCTTTGCTTTTTAGATGCAAATGCAGTTCGCACTTGGACTCAGCTTCAACTAAATACATACTAGTAGATAAGACAAATAAAACATCTTTGTTTACAGGAAATGCTCTCTTTAGGAAAATTTTCCCCGCATTTAGAAATTTGTTTCCCCTGTATTTCAAGAATTTTCTAGTAATAAAAATTTGTTACAATTTTTTTATCCAAAAAATAATGTTTGATAATGGCAGAATGTGCTGGTAGTAACTATATTGTCATGTTTCTTAGTGTTGGAGGTTGCATTGTGCAGGTTCTGAAGACAGTGAAAAGGAGGGGGGAGCATTTGATGACTACTTCTGATGGATCTTCTTCTTGTGCTTCTGTTTCCTGTTATCTAGATGACAGATTAAACACAGTTTTAGTAGCATAGAAGTGTAGGCATGCGAACTCAAAACAAGTTGTTATACACACCACCACACCACATACAAGATTGTACATAGCAGTAAGATTCTTAATTAGGATTCTTTAGGTCGAATATAGTCTGCTAATCCTTTCCAAAATGTCATTTCCTAGTAGATCAGCATTAGTTTTGCTTGTTCACTAACATTTCGCTGTGACTTCACTCGTCTGATCTAACAACAGTTAGAACTTCCAAGACGATCAATATATTGAATTTCTCCTGAAACTTATATGAGCATTTTTAGCGAGCACCATCAAAGTTTGACTTGACATGTTCCACGCTTAAGAAAGTTCATCATCCTTAGATTCTTGGTTAAATTAAATACAACTGGTCTCTTTGTAACTTCATAATAATTGCTCCTGTAATTATATATGGAGGATAATGTATATGGTTTAATAATTCTTATTTACACAAAGACTAGACAGTGGTACGGAGAAAAGCTTTGTAATTAATCATCCACACGAAGAAACCCTGTGGAGTTGGACTGAACAATGTCCTAAACAAAACTGAACTGTCTTCAAGATTCAGTCAGAGAACAGGATCAGGAATAGTTATTTTTCCACTCTTGAAGTTTCCAATTATCTACTATTCTCCATCTTTTCCATATTAAGTCATGAAAAGTTCTCGAAATTTGTAATCATTCAATAGTGTAAAGTTAAAGGAAGCTACATTCTGCTACATTTCCAGTAAATTTTGGGCAACTTAAGTTTTGTAGATTAATTTATGAAGTACTTATCAGTTAAATCTATAATATCCAAAAATAGAACAAACATTAATTTGCTGGTGAGTGCATTTAATGGAATATTACTTTGTTTGTGGCATAGAATTTCAGAAGCCCTCTCCATAAAGCAATACTTCCTCAGTTTGCTTGAGTAACTGTGTAGTTTCACCACCATCATATCACTCAGAAATCAGTAAGTTTTCATCTTTAAATTTGGCTTTACTTCGTTCTTTTGTTTTCTGATGTTTTTTTTTCTTGGACTGCAGAAGCAAAGCTAAGTGATGGAGAAGACATATGATTATTTGGCAAGAAACAAGAAGATTTGCAAGTGGGAATGTAATAGCTTCAGCTTGGGAGGTGATGATGAATCATGTGGTTGTGGGGGGGTAACATTAACATGGCCTCCAAAATATTACAAATGTAGCTTTTGCAAGAGAGGATTCAAGTCAGCTCAAGCTCTTGGGGGTCACATGAATGTTCATAGGAAGGACAGAGCTAAGTTGAGGTTGCTTCCTTCATGGGCTTTAGAATGTCAGCGTCAGGACCCTAACCCTAACCCTAACCCTTATTCTTTATCCTCTACCGATCAATATTCTGCAGCAAACTTCTCATCACTCTATCCCTATAGCCATTCCTTGCTTCCTCCATTAGGACCATTACTCACTTGTAGTACTACTCCTTCCTCTTCACCAGTACCATTACTATCCCATGGGGAAAACCAAAGAAAACCTTTGATTCCTCAACCAGAAGGTTTGCCAAAAGAGAAAACAATATTTGGTGCGGTTACTGGCTTAGACTTGGAGAGAGGGTTCAAAGATTCAAAAGAGGTTTTAGATTTGGAGCTTCGCTTGGGCTACTTTTAACAAATTACTGCAATATTGGTTCTAGTATAGTAGTCTTTCGTCTAGTTTCTATATATAGAAGGAATTGCGGCTTTAAGTTTATGAATCTTATAATTTCATCATCTCTCTAGGTTGCATTTACTTTTCCCTTCTTCTTTTTTTATTCCATCAATCATCAATGTGAGAAGGAGAAGCAAAAAAATTTGATAATTTCCCATAGTCATTCTCTCTGCAGCCAGGAGAGTTTAGGTTAGGCCTTGATGATTGACCCCTGTAAAAGTTACTGCTACTATGTAACTACTTAATTAAGATTAAAATATGCATGATTCTTGCTTCATGATCTGATTAGTCTTACTTTTGGTTCATCATTTCATTTTATCTAGCTATTACATACTTTTTGTTCTTGATCTGATTAGTCTTTGCTGTTAATTACTGTCAATACTATATATGAGCAAAATTGTATGAGAAAGTGGTTTTAATTACTTACTTTGGCTTGACTACTGTTTTGTGTAATAGTATTACTGTTAGAGTGGAAGATTTTGGAAGTTATTTTGGTTCCCCTAATGGCTCATGACAGATGGGATGTTTCATGTGCAATTAATGAAAGATGTTCTCTTTTCATTGTTTTCTTCTGGTGCAAAATCACGTCATTCATCTTCTTTAATTTAAAGCCTTCCTGCATTTATTAATAAAAACGTGTCTCTTTTTTCTTGGGAAGATCATAAGATCACAGAAGATAGTAGTATTCATGATCACACTCCACCCCCCAATCGAAGAAAAGGTAAAACCGACAAAATTAAAAGGAGGAAGGAACTCTTACTCAACTGAAGATTAATAGGGAGAGGTGGGCAGAAAAATAAAAATATCATACCTGCAGAAGTCCAGGCTGTAGCTCTAAGCTAGCATATGCATGCGCCAAACTGTATAGTATTTTAACTTATTTGTAAGTACTGTTTGAAATTAGTTGTAACATGTAAAGAACAGACGAAACAAATGTGCATAAAGAAAGTTGAAGATGAAGAAATTATTTGAAAGTTTTTATTCTACATCGATCTGTCATAAATCAGACTCTGATACTATAGTAGTAGTACAAGAGAAGAAGGCATGAATAATTTAAGTTGATTAATGAGGTATAGAAAGCAGTAGCAGTGTGGTATAGTTAGCCAATGCCTTGTCTTGGATCAATTGATTCCTAAAGAGGCATTTTGGAGGGTGTGAAGTGTGAGTTGTGCAGTGTGCATATAGGGAAATTATGGTGGGATTTCCCAGACAAATCTGAATTCTGCTAAAACCTTTTGCATGTTCCCCACAAATGTCCCGTACTGTGACTGTCAGCACTCAGCAGCAGCAACATGATGATGGCCTATTGCCCTTTCCTTAACAACAAGTCAATTCCCCTTTTTCTTTTTTTTTTTTTTGCATTTATGTTTATATTCTGATTCCTGACCAAACCAAAACCAAGAAACACCATTAACACTCAAAAAATATAACTCTTTTCTTTTTCATCTCTCTCTGATTTGTCTCTGAGTCTCAGTTAAAGATAAGACTGTGTTTGGAGTATGTGAGAAAGGCAGAGAAGAGTGTAGAGGGGTCAAAATTAAAGGAACAAGTCATTATCAGAATCAGAAAGAAAAGGGTAAAAGAATAGACATTTTGGGGTCAAAGAACAGAAGCCTGCAAAGTAAATGCCAAAGTGCATGTTTTTGTGATAAAAAAAAGATGAACAGAACAGATGAGAGGCATGTAGAATTATAACGCGTTTGCATTAGGTAGTCGGCGCACGTCACCATCTTATACTGCCACTCTTTGTCTTCATCTTCTTCTTCTTCTCCTTGTTCCTTTTTCACCATCCCTCTCCAAGTCAAGTTTTCTTTTTACTCTTTTGCTTTTAGCTCTTAATCATGGCTGTTCAAACTTCAAAACTGGCCCATTTTTTTAATCATTACTATCTACAAAATGTATTCAATTCTTCTAAAACTACCCATGAGAATGCTACAAAGTGACTAAAACATTAAACATTTTTTTTTTTTGCTACATAAAACATTAAACATTTGAAGATGAATGAATGCATTTGTAGATCATCATCTCTGTGCATAATAAATAAATAAAGAGCATTGTGGATACTAGGGCCCATACATCCATTATGGGCATTAACTATATTTCATAATATTTCTAGCCCAATTGCTTGACGGGCTTTGATCCACCATAATCAAGTCCATTGATTATCCTCCCAAGATTTTTTTTTTCTTCTTCTTTCCTTAGATATTACTACACCATTATGGAGTATTATTATTATTGAGGATTAATATTTGGAATGGAAATTTTGGAATCATATTTTGTATAGGAGAGGTCTCACATCAAAAAGAAAAGAGAATTGTAGTTTAGTGGGAGCACCAAATACAAAAAGAAAAAGATGAAAAACAACAAAAACGAGGAAACTTGGAATATATCATCATGTGAACTTGCATTTTTGTTACTACTAGCTAGTATAATTTCCCTTTATTTTCCTTTTTTTTTTCTTTCCAAGAAAGTATTAACCTCAACCCTAAAATTAAGATCAACCCAACCCCCAACACTATAGCCCAAGTAGCCAGTGTACGGGTCCCCCTAAGCATTGTCCCTTAGTCCTAGTTGTTTAGTATAAATTGCAGTATCTTTATATATATATGCCCCCATAATTTCATCTTCTCTCCATGTCAACTTTATGTTTAAAAAATGTTGCCAATCTCGTATGAATGTTAGTTAACATAAGAATAAGATTAAGTAGTCTCATTCTCATATACATCTGGCCAAAAAAAGAAGCCTCATATTTCTTTTTTTGGGGTAGTTAAGTAAAGAAATGCAAAGCTAGGAAACAAAAAATGGGGAAGCCCTGAGCCTGCCATGGACAGAGAAAGCTGATCCAAAGTAAAAGGACGAATGAATATTTCATTTGGTAAAGAGAATTTAAATGCCAAAGCAAATCAAAATTCAAAAGCAGGAGAGCACTCACGTTATTGTCGTCGTCGTCCACCTTTGTTCTTCCCATTGTCCTCATCTCCTTCCTCCAACATATTGCCCTCATGAGACCAAGTCAAAACATACCCTTTTCTTCTTTTAATATCATAATATTAAGCATTAAATCAAATTTTCAGTTACCGGCCTAATTATATTTGTAGTTATATATTTGATTCATGATCTTCTCTCATTCCTTTGAACTATATTACTCTTCTCGTCACGCCCACAACTAATATTAATCTTCAAAAAAAAAAAAGGCTAGGTTTTTTTAGCTGAGAATATTGATAATGCAGAAGGGTTTCTAAACTAATATTGTGGTCAAAATGGAATTTGTGCATTAAAAATTGATAAAATTGGTAGAAATTTGATAGTGCTGCCATTTTCCATGTCTATACCAAACTTAAAGCACCTGCTCTCTTAACACATCTAACCTACTCTCTTTTTATAAAAAAAATTGTTGGCCTGCAAACATTTATATATATGTTGAGATTTGAGAAAAAGGAGAAAAAGACTCAACTTGTATCTAAAACACATGGAAAACCAAAGAGCTATATATATTTTAAAACTTAAATTCTTTATACATAACTTATACTTTAATTAGGCTGCTCAATGCCATAGACATAAAGCCAAGAACCCATACGCGAGAGACAATATGATCATGATCATCAACCTGCAGAGATAATCTAAGAAAACCAATCATCAATGACAGACTTTTTCTGTTTTTAGAATTATAATTAACAGAGTTGTTAGTTTTATGGATTTTCTTACATTAAAGTATTTGTAAAAGATGACCAAAAAGCAACAAAAAAATTTTAATCAGATTATTGTTCTAAATTCATAGGACACAATCACAAGTTTTTTTTATTTCAAGCAAAAAGATTAATTAACAAGTGAAACCTAAAAGGGTTAAGATATTAAATGACGCTTGATTGTGATGACAAAAAAGATGATGTGTTTCCCATTAATTATGGTGGAAAAAAGCTTAACATGCATACTTAAGGACAAGTGCAAAGTACAAAACTAAACTGTTTTTGTTCATAGTATATTTCTGCACGAAGGTTCCTACATCTTTCCTCTCTCACCCTTTGTGATAAGCAAGCCTTCATTATACCATCATAATTCTGATTTATTATGATTAATCAACCCTTCATTTTCTTTTTGTTTCTTAATTAGTGAAAGATTTACTGGCACAATTCATATATATAAGCTGCTTTGAAAATGCTTAACTAAATCAGTTGCCTTAATTTAATTTTTAGTATGGAAATGGGATTCTCATATAGGTAGATACGGTAACGTATTTGACACACAAAAGGATTAGTAGTTGGCAAATCAAAGACTGGAGAAATCAATCAATATGCTTCAATGTGAATAGGTTTACTTAATGTGCTAATAATAATATTACTACTCCTATTATAATTAAAAAAAATTAATTAATTAAAGATATATATGGCGTTAAGAAAAATTAAACTAGGTGAAAGCAACAAGAGAGAGAGCTTAAAAAATAGGGAGACAAATTAAATAGATAAAAATATATAAACTGTCTGCTAAAGATAGATCCACTAAACAGCCGGCTAACAGAAAAAGCTCTCCCAGCAAACATCTAAGACTTTTCTCTTTGATCTTCTTTCTTTCTAATTTCTTACAACTCACTAATGCCTATGTCTTTTATTTGTCTTTTGTTTCTCTTCCTCTTTTTCTCCCTATAATTATACCCTCATCTCTTTCTCTTTTTTCCATATAGGAGTATTATTAATTAATCTGAGATGATCAGCTATATATAGCTGGTGGTGAAAGAGATCAGAGATTAATTAATCTTGTGTGTGTTATTAATTAGTGTTAATTAATCATCAACTTTCCAAATATGGAAACTAACCGGCTTGAAGCAGCCGTCTCGAAGAGCTCGAGTGAAGAGACTGATGATCGATCAGAGCAAAGCAACGATGATTTGGGGACAGGCCGATCGTACGAGTGTGTGTTTTGCAAGAGAGGGTTCACCACAGCACAAGCTTTGGGAGGGCACATGAACATTCACAGGAAAGATAGAGCCAAGAGCAGGCCGAGTTCGGTGCCTAATTTAATTTCGTCACCCAAAGTTGATGAGAATAGTTATTCAAGCCTTCGATCCTATTCGTATCCGCCAATCCAAAGCTATCATCATCATCAGCCACATTACTCCATAGGCCCCGAAGTACAAGTAAGTTACCATCAAGCTTTCTTTCCGGCGGTTTCAGGTTGGGGTTTTAGACCCCCACATGAAATTTATAGTAATTCACAGCATGATCTGAATATGAGTCCCTTTGGGGATCAGGATTGCAATTGGCCTAGGAGTCTTAGCTTGCGAATCGGTCCGTCTGATCATGATGATGAAAACAAGAAGA
Organism: Corchorus capsularis; assembly: GCA_001974805.1. Taxonomy (NCBI): domain Eukaryota; kingdom Viridiplantae; phylum Streptophyta; class Magnoliopsida; order Malvales; family Malvaceae; genus Corchorus; species Corchorus capsularis. The sequence continues at coordinate 22,595 of AWWV01010567.1, read as the reverse complement.
CAGATGGAAGTAGTCAAGAAGATGAATTAGACTTGGAGCTTCGATTAGGTCATGATCCTTAATTACTATTTTTTATATATAATATCATGAATTAATAAGATATATATACGATCCGGCATATATATAAAATAATTTATAAGAAGTTTCTCTCTCTATATATATGTACAGGGTAGTAGTTGTGGATCAGTAATTCTTTATGAAGTAATAGGAATTGGAAGGATTTATATATATGTATCTGATGATGTGTGGATAAAGTTAATGCATACGATCATGATCAGGTTTTTTCATCCACGTCAATAAATATTATCTTTACTTTAGGCCTATTTTAATGGCGATTATGAGTGAGAAGATACGAAAGAGCATATTGTTAAGAAGAAAGGAGCTTTGCCATGCTAGTGAAGGCAAAGCTGGAAATGTTATTCTGTAAAACATGTTCTTCTTTTTATGTGCTCTTTAATTTGCACAATACATATTGCTTAATTTCCTCCCTGAGTGCTTAATATTATATATGTTGAAATTTTCTGATATAATTCATGTTTTAATGATGTTGAAAACTTGAAATCTCTATTATATGATTTTGATAGTGAGCTAGACATTGAGCCTAGCTAGGAGCAATTGCTTAATATAATTAAAGTAAATTATTTCTCACTATTTGTGTTCGTAAGGTTTTTTGAATTTACTAGAAACCCTAATTGGTTGTAGGGAAAAATGCTGGACAAAGAAATAAACTCTTTAACAAAGAAAAATGCATGCTTGCCTCATTCAATGTAGTTAGTTACAATGTTACATTCATACAAAATTTAAGCAAATCTGCATATATAGCAAGTGAATTGATGGTTTGTAGAAATTATACAATTGGATTTTTAACTAATAATAATATACAACTTCATTCTATAAAATTACATGTGCATGCCTTGTAGAAACAATAATTGATAGTAAGATTTCTCTCAGTAGCTAGGGTTTTCATCAATCAAGGGTTGGGTATATAATTACCCACTGTTTATGAATTTTAGCTAGGTTTCTCGTTTGGATGTATTAATAATTAAGCTTGATTTCAACAAATATATTCAATGAAGTAAAACCTAGGTAGGCTGTTAAGGACCCATCTGAAAACATGCCTTTCACTTCAAAAATCTTTCAGGATATATTATACTATTTCCCATTTCGTTGTTATTCATCGATCCAAAAGAAAAATCAGCAGTTTCTTTTAATTGTTCTCAAGTTAATTACTTACAGTATATCTTTTAACATATCGATATCTATCTTATAGGATTGAGAATATGGTTATCATCATATATATATATATGTATATATAGATACTGTGTATTTTTTTTTTTTGGTGAAATATAGATAGTGTATTTTGGTTTCTGTTCCGTTGATTTCATCAATGGAAATTAATTTTATGATATACTGATCATTCCTTTGTTGTTCTGATAAGTTCAACCTTGATAAAGAATATTATTGTTTTTGAATATATACCATCCAATACATCAATGGTGTTTTCAATTCTTTGATCAATATATATGTTTCAACTTTCAACACAGTAGGTCTAGATTTCAATTTTCATCTCATTTTCTTTTACAGTACCGTTCTTTTCATTTGGTCCAATTGCCTTCACTTAGATAATTAATTAAGTGCATATCAACTAGTAGATAATTGGATCAAATAATTATAACGGGGTGAAGAGTTAGTAATTGCATATATATATCAACTAGATTTTTTGAGGAAACATATATTAGTAACTGGAAATCACTCTTCAATTCTGCGCTCAAGTGGTCAGAAACATGCATGGTTACTTCTTAAAAAAAGAGCAGGGGCATGCATCATGATGAATTGTAATCTGCGCTGTGCTCCTCTTGCCTTGATAAACTTAAGAAGAAGCTATATATATTCGCACGTACGTACGAATACCTTTTAAATAAAGCTATAGGTACTAATTTTTCAAGAGTTACAATATGGTTCCTTTCTGCTATTAGAACTAATGCAAAACATATATATCCATAATTTACACAGCAGCACGTAGACTAGCTAATTAGAAAACTATTGAGAAAAAGTAATTAAGTTGTGTCAAAACGAATTAATCAGTAGGATTAATCAAATATATGAGTGGGGCATGTAAATCATATCCAGGGGAAAAAAGGCAGATCGTAAAAGCAAAGACTTTTTCTTGTGGTTGGCTTGGTATTACTCCCATCCTGTCGTCAACAAAACAAATGTTCCTAGACGATTTCTTTTAGCTATATAGCTACACACTGCTTTCCCTTCACAACTTGTCAATATTTGGAATGTAACTGGGTATCCAACCAAAAATCACCATTTCTTGTCACCTTATGGGATATTCATTCAAGATCAGTCACTATTCCACAAGAATGTCGTCTCCTTCAATTGGATGACGCATCTGTTTCCATTATACTACTATTTGCGCCTGTGAAGTTAGCCCAAAAAGCAATGAAATGATATTTGTTGAATTGCTATGTGTGATACAACAACACCATAAGCTGACAGCTGCAAGTCATTTCCATTTTAATTTAAAGGCAACTTTTTCCCCATCAGTGCATGATATTACTGTATATATCCAATGATTTATATATAAAGTTTTTGCAAGATAAACTTAAAGCCAATTCGCTTTACATATAAATATAAATATTTGTCGTGAAATCTTATTCAACAGTGGATATCAAATCTCCCTCAGAGGCTTTTAGTTACTTGTTGTTTCTGATCATTACTAGTTTATAATATATATGCTATATTTTTGAGCACCAATCAGAAATTTTTCAAAGTCTTCATTTCTTTGGAAACCCTTTTTACCCCTTTAATTATGCATCAAATTAATCTGACAGATTACCTAGCTTACAAAAATTTCAAAAGTTGTGTACTTGTGCATTTCCATAATTGTAGTGCAATCAATAATACCTTGAGTGAGGGTTTTAATTTGTCTGTTAGAATTTGATTGTTGCATTAATTGTCACTCGTGTTGGTTTGTTAATCTTCGGAAACAAATAGAGAGTTTAAGTTTGAGTTCAAAATCATTCCGTTTAAAGGAAAGTGTGGAGCAGGTGATCAAAAGGGTACTGCAATAAAACCAGGTCGCTTTGAGACAAAATGCATGCTTTCCTGTGACTAAATTGTTTCTTGGAAAAGGAAAACAATGGCAATAGGTGCATGCATGGGACTTTGCAGCCTCATGAGGCTAAAATATTTTTCTTCCATTACACGCAAATTAAGAAGCAACCAAAGGAAAATGTTGGGTAACATATATATGCTAATTCTGTACTTTTAGATGTAAAGAAAAGAAGTAAGATGGTTTCAGCACAAAGGGAAGAGGAGCAATTAATTACAGAAGAGTATAGTGCAATGATTATGCTGGAAAAACACTTGTCAAAGCCTTGACTCTTTTGGCTTAAAAATGGCTTATATACTTGAAACAGTTATAATTAACTGCATGTAGGAGACTTGATGCTCATAATTTGTGTTTTTATGTATTAAAATTGGGAATTTATACTTCGAAATGGAGATTAAAACCATGGATTATGTCTGTGACAGGCTTAGAAGTTATAGAACAGAAAGTTCTTGGAAGGTCCCGTCACTCCCGTGCAGATAAAAGATATACAATATATAATAGCCTCCATATTTTAACGAGCACCAGTGGTCTAGTGGTAGAATAGTACCCTGCCACGGTACAGACCCGGGTTCGATTCCCGGCTGGTGCAATGATTTTTATATTCTTTCTTACTTTTTACTTCAATTTTAGTTGGAAGAAGAAGACACAAAGCGATTTCGAAACTAAAGTCAGCTGATTGGAGCCGCATTGTCGGCGTGGAAAACATTGCCGATAATCCTTGCGGATTTATGGGGACGGCGAGCTTCCTAAATTGAAAACGAAAACTCACCTCTTTCTCCTCTCTTTTTAATTTTCCCAAACACTGTCGTGGAAAACTGAAAAGATTTTGATCAACCGCAAAGTTATTAGCTATGGCCGTAATTAAAGGACAAATACACTGTAGAGAGTTTTTTTTTTTTTTTTGGCCATAACTGTAGAGAGTGAATGCGCCAGAGTATTAGAGGCTACTGGCTAGAGCGATGAAATGCACGAGCACGATCGGTTCGGTTGAAGAAGAAACAAAACCAAAAAAAGAAAAGTGCTTTTCAAATCCTGGGTGATCTGAGAAAAGGACAGTGATTAAAGGTACAATGGGTGAAAGAAACACCGATTTTCTTATTACATGAAAGCATTGCCATTTGCTCACATTTCTTGTTTATCCTCCACATGCTTACCCAATGTCTTGTTTAATTGTCTTTTCCCCTGTAATGTCACCACTCACCAGCTCCTAATTACTTCACAACATACTACTAATAACAACATCCCTCCCTGCCTTATTCCTCCAACTGTAAGTAAGAATTATACACAACAGATTGTAAGAAAAGATGCAACTATATCAACTTTTCCAACTGTGCCAAATCTTTTTTACCCAGTCATTGGCAAGTTAAGAGGAAAATTTGAAGAGTTCCTCAGTCATGATTCAAACTCTAAGCTGTTGGGAGGGAGGAAGAGAAGAAAGATAATCAAAAATTGTTTTCTTTGTAGGATAAAATAAGGCATTAACTGCTAACTAGTAGTTTATGCTTTCAAGGCCTGTTTGATGTACCAAAACATCTTTATACAAACATGCCAAAATATCTTACATCTCGGAAGCACTTTTGTTTACAGTAACCATGTATATAAGGGTCTCCCACATTCTCATACAAAGGCTCAAGGATGGTATTGAATACACCATAGACCAGTTACCTAGTAAGATAGTATACGATAAGGAAAATAACCACAAAAGATGCCACAAGTGTAAACATTCTCCTGCTTGATTTGGTCTCGAATACCTGAAGGACAGATCAAATTCATTATTGTTACATGAAGTAGATGCACCAGACACAGGCACATACAGGGAGAGTGAAAGTTACTAGTAAGAGAAGTTACTCAAAGTCGCAAAGCGCAGTTATCTACATTACATACCATCTTAAACTTGTCCATGGTTCCTGAGAGTATTCCCCTTGATGAATCCATATCATTTCCCTAAATGCAAACCATGTGCCACACATCAACATCAGCAGCAGCAAAAACAAAAGGCCATTAAGAAGAAGAAAGCTTTATTGCAGCTGCATACATACCATTCGGTCCAGCATCCGATTGTGACTCTCCACCTCCTCATGTATATCGCCTGACAGCTATTGAAGAGACATACATCAAAAATCAAAATTTGCTTGCATTATATTTATGTTAATAAAAACAGAAGCTTCAGAAGACATACATGTACACAAATACGTACATGTACGTGTGCATTATCCCTTCTACTACCTTGTAGAAGAAAACATTTATGATTTCAAAGAAATGCCACCGAATCAGGAATCAGGTATCAGGTATCAGGCTTTAATTCTAAAACAAAACCTAGAGCCTTATCCTAAACAGTAGGGAAGCCTCAGATTTGTCCAAAAGATCACTGAATTTTCTGGAGTATATCACCTTTACTGTCCTCTAAAAGAAGAGTTTAACAAATGAACCCAGATTCGCTGAGAAGAAAAAAGCAGTCATAGGCATTGATATAAAGGACTCATCTGATTACAGATAATAACAAGACTCTAAAATCCCATTTACCCACTTCTCAATGACTGAAAAAGTCTAAAATGGAAAGAAGCTCTTATTCATTAAAAGTAGCAAAAGCAATTAACTATGGCATGAGATTTTGATGCATTTAGTTGAGCAGCCAAGATCAGACTTACTCTCTTCAGCAGAATGACTCTATCTTGCAATCCCTCCACTGCTCTTTCATTATCATGCTCGTCAATTTCATGTGAGTAAGAAGACGAGGCCCTTATGCCACCTTCCTCAATGCCATCAAAAAGTGCAACTCTGTTGTTACGCATGTCCCTGCAGGCAAGCCAGATCTTATATACTCTTTTGTATACAAAATATAACATAAAAATAACTTCCTTTCCTCCAGATGAAAGCAAAATCCATAAACCAAGCCAAGGCCAACATGAAGATTAATAATCAAAGAGCATTATTCTATCATTTATTAGATTTGAGGTTATTGTTTCAAATAGAAGATTGAAAACTTTGAAATTAGACCATGACTACAATCACGTTTAGTTAACACCTTCTTCCGATCATAGACCCTAAGAGTTCAAAAACATATCCAATAAATTAACCCTCTCCCAAATACAGGCAAAGTTATCAATTCATCAAACTGAAGGAAAATCAATATGGAATGGGGGTAAAGTGAACAAGGTAATAATAATTCAGGCAAGCCATTCAAAATAAGCGATCAGATGCCATTAAATCTACATACAGATCTAAGCAAGCAATTTAAGGCAGCCAAACCATTTCTCAGAAAGCTCGAACGATAGAGATTCATCCAACTCACCTTCTAGGATTCATGTTTGTGAAAAGTTCGGAGAATCAAAGCCCTCTTTTCCTCTGCTTCGAGTAATCGAGAAAGTCTTTGGGTACTTGTAAATTCTGTATCGAATCAGCAATATAACGAAATCACTTCAAATGAAACGAAAGATCGAAGAGAAGTAATTGATAAGTAAACAAGGGTAATTAAAATCCGAGGAAGTTAAGAAATTCAGATCTGAGAATAGTAAATAAATTTAGTAAACACATTACCTTTGGAGGGAATAGTTAGCAGCAGACGAATTGGGAAAAGAAGAAATAAAATGAACGAAGAAAAAAATGAGATAGAATGGAATGATCTACTGACACTTTAAGTCATATAAGTATTTATAGCAGCAGCGACGGAGAGTGGTAACTGGTAATTAATTTTGGTTGGCTTTTCTGTTTTAATCTGAGGAACGGATTTTCATTTTTGGTTTACGGGATCGGAAGATGAGTATGTATTTTGTGGGGGCTACGCTGATGTGGACTCCTATCTATATACTCTTTATTTATTTTTTAAATAAATCTTTATTTTAAAAAATAATAATGGATGAGATATGGGCCAAAATGAGCCCAACAAAGAGGCTTCTTGGGCTACGCAGTAACCACTTTTGATTATTTATAAGAGTAATTGAAAGGGCACAGGCTACAAGCCTACAACCATCATAGATCAGTTCTCTCTCTCGGTTCTTATTTATAAATAAGTTACAATCTTTGTTTTTATTTATGATGATGATTATACGATACATTGTCAGTGTAATGTGGAATGTGAGATTGATGCTAGTGTTGTGCTGAGATTGATTGATACTGTTGATTTGGCTTTCCACGCGCTTGGCTCTCTTATCCTTGATATTCGATAGCTGCTAAAGAGGGAGTGGGAATGTAAATATCTTCATATGTTGCGGGAGGGGAACTTTGGTACCGATGTTTTATCTAAAATGGGGTGTTCGCTGGAAGAAAACTATGTTGTTTTCCGTCAACCACCTACGGAGGTGAAGGAAGTTCTACAGGCAGATTGTCTTGGCGTAGTCTATCCTAGAGGCTTTAATTTGTAATTTTATTCCTTTCAGGGTTTCACCAAAAAAAAAGTTTGGACTTCATGAGTGGGTTAAGGAGTTGACACATACCACATTTTTCTTAATTAATTTTGTATTTAAAATTATATATATATTCCCTAAAAGACATATGTCATGATGTCAACCTTTAAAACATGCATGAATAATATGTTAAACTCCATTAATAGTATATTTTATAATTTTCCTTTTATTTATATGTCATCTTAAAAATAAAAAAGATATTAATTACTATTTTTAAGGAGCGAGTATGAGATAACCTTTCCTTATTTTTTAAGGAGAGAGTATTAGATAAATTAAATATTTAAAGTATAAATGGAAACATGAGTATAAGTGAACAATTAATTAAGGATGGATTTGAAAAGTAAGCTAAAATGTCCATTGAATTTTGCAAATCACATAATGTGAAAAGTTCAAAATATAATTTAATCTTTAACCTTACTTATTATTCATACATTTTACAATTTCCAAATAGCCAACTATAATAATGCCAATCCGCACCCAACGACTATCATGAGAGACACTTTAGAAATTTAAAACAAAACCTATGTTTTTGTTTTTTTTAAAGAAAATATATACTTATACTATTATATACTTATTGTAATTATAAAAATAAAAATAATGACATCTCTATTTAGTTTTTTTTTTTTTCGCTACTCATGAATATGAAATTGAAATGGGCTACACAATAGGAGGTAGCCATCTCCTTTCCCATAATCCCACCCCGCCCATCTCATGATTCGAACCCTGGACCTCCCGTAAGAAGTCCCAAACTTTAACCGCTGGGGTGTCCCCTTGGAGACAATTTAGTTTTTTTTTTTTTCTAATTTATGTAATTGCATATAAAAATATTTCGAACTATTTTTAAAGGGAATAATATAAAATAATTATAAAAAAGTTATAATTTTATATTAAAATATATTAATTTTCAAAATTTGAGTGTGGTCAATTGACCCACTCAACAACATTCCTCAAACACATGGTCATTGAGTGTTTGCTTTCCTATAATTGCCTTGTTCAAGAATTCTCTTAGGTTATGTTTGATTCATGATATGTTAGGTATCACGTGTTAATGTCATTTACACTACTTTCCTAGGAATGTTATTTTAGTGGGAAAGTATAATTTTTTATTTTTGTGGGAATAGGATTACCATGTTTGGTTAATGTGGGAAAATTATTAAATTTTGAGAATACAAGAGAAAGACAAGGGAAAAAGAGTAACATTTTCCAGAGAAAGTGAACTTTCCCACCCTTTTAGATGAGAATGATATTTCTACCTAAAATTAGATTCCTCCAACCAAACATAGGAAAGTTATTTTCCCTATCTAACTTACCACACTTTCCCACTTCTTTCCACGAACCAAACGCAAGTTAAGAGTATCCAAGGAATAATGATTACTTAGGTTCAAAAAGAACAAAAAGGTATTTTTCTCCTCTCCTAAACATTGTTTGAAGTCCATTAGTGTTGTATCCGGGCTTAATTTTTGTGAAAATACTTGATTAAGGGTTCAAACTTTTAATTTGGTCAAATCAGGAGTTAACGTTTCAATTTCGACTCAAATAAGAACCTGACGTGATTATTATCCATTGAAAAATTGACATGTGATATTGAAAATATGTAAACGAGTAGCCCTTATTTGAGCAGTCAGCCCTTTATTTGAACTTAAATTGAAACATTGGAACCTGAATTGATCAAAACAAAAGGTTGAAACCTAAATCAAGTATTTTTCAAACATTATACCCTTATTTAGTCATTTATCCTCACCTTTATTACTCCCACCTCCTTTGTTTTTTATTTTATATAAGCCACTAGGCCCATTACTAACATCCGCGCTAGGGCCAAAGCCCAAAAGTAAAAGGTTTATAGTCTACGGTCAGAGTAGAAAACTTACTTAATTTGGGTCTCTTTATAACCGGCCGGCCATCTTAATTGAGAATCTACTTCTCCAACCCGCGTCGTTTCCAAGCTATATTACCCAAAGCCAGAGGCCGCCGTCTGCGTCGCCTGAGAGTCATGGGTTCCTTGGACGACAGCGTATCATCATCCGGGTCGTCACTCCCCAACAACATGGAGAAGTTTCTGTGCGACCGATTGCTCGATACAACCCAGCCAATTTCCGAGCGCTTCCGAGCCCTCTTCTCCCTTCGCAACCTCAAAGGCACTTCCCCTCGCAACGCTCTCATTCAAGGTCTCTACGCTTTTACTTTATACTTATCAGAATTTCTTTCTATTTTTTTTTTGCTTTGTTTTTTCAGTATATAGTAATGCTAAACTACTTGATTGACTGAAGCCTCAGTTTCTTGGAGTAGTTTTGCAATTTTGCTGCTTTCAATTTACTCATTCTTCTTTGAATCCAAACTAATTCAGAAAATAGATATGTCGGTGTTAGAGTCACTTAATCTAGGATAAAATTTTATGGTTTGGTTGCAAGAATTTATTATAATTGATAGTATAAATAGTGAAAATCCTACAAAAGTAAAAGAGGAGAATGGTGATTTTACTGAGTAACTATAATATTATAAATCTGCTGTCTTTTTCCTACTAAACAGTCTAATATTTGGTGCCATCAATCTTCTTGCAGCAACAAGGGATTCATCAAATTTGTTGGCTCATGAAGCTGCTTTTGCATTGGGTCAAATGCAAGATGCTGAAGCTATCCCTGCTCTGGAAGTAGTTCTCAATGATGTTTCTTTGCATCCCATTGTTCGTCATGAGGTATTTCATGTTAAGCTGTTGTTCTAGTATTATGTGTTCTATATATCTTTGTGATGACTGTTTAGCTAGAATGGTTGATGTGTTCATTATTATGCAGGCAGCTGAAGCACTTGGTGCTATTGGTCTAGAGAGTAACATTCCTCTTTTGAAGAATAGTTTGGTCCTAGATCCTGCTCAGGAGGTACGCGAAACATGTGAGCTGGCTCTCCAGCGAATTGAGGAATTGAAGTCCAGTGGTAGTGATGATAAATCAACCATGGCTGAAAAGTCACCCTTTTTGTCGGTTGACCCTGCTGCAGCAGCTTCATCTCATTCATCTGTTGATAACCTGAGGTATTTCTCATCATTGCCATGGAATACTTTCTGTTTATCATGTTTATCATTTATTAGGGTACTTAATGGTTTCATCAAATGTTAGGGAGGTGCTGTTGGATGAAGAAAGAGGTATGTATGAGAGGTATTCAGCTCTTTTTGCTCTCCGAAACAATGGAGGAGAGGAAGCTGTCTCTGCCATTATTGCTTCTTTGGGTTCAAAAAGTGCTTTGTTGAAGCATGAGGTTTGATGATTTCTTGAACTTATTATTGTCTTATCTCTTATGTCACTCTTTCTGTTTTTCCTATACTGCTGGACGGAAATTATATGTTGGTCAACTTTCTGTATTATAGGTTGCTTATGTCTTGGGTCAGTTGCAAAATAAAGCTGCATCAGCTGCACTTAGCAATGTACTTAGGAATGTTGATGAGCACCCGATGGTTAGACATGAAGCTGCGGAAGCTCTCGGTTCCATTGCAGGTAAAATAATGTTATGCTAAAACTTTAACTCCCATATAACTTGCCCTTCTATGAAGGTTGGCAAAGATACTTCTTAAGTGGTTGGTTATTTAATCGTTTCTATTAGGGATAGGCAATAGGTGATTCTGAGAACTGAGATCCAGTTTCTCTCTCACGGATTCTCAGATTATTATGGCCTCTGAATCTTTCCTTTCACTCCTTTTGACCTTTTTGGTTTAATCTGATTGAATTCCACCATATTGTGGCCATATTTCAGATGATCAAAGTGTTGCACTGCTTGAGGAATTTGCTAGAGATCCTGAGCCTATTGTTTCACAGAGCTGTGAAGTTGCTCTCAGCATGCTTGAATTTGAGAGAGCTGGAAAATCATTCGAGGCATGTGAACTCAAATCAATTGTGATTTATTATAACTTTGTCATTTGCTCGAGTGATAACAAATTGTGATCTTTTGTGTGCAGTTCCTCTTCATGCAAACTCCTGTGGTGCATTAGATTTGGATAAAACATGAGCTGGAAAAGGAACAGAAGATGAGTAACATATCAAGATTTTTCTCTTTTGAAGTATAATCACACTAGTTTACACACTTACATGGTCATTGGGGTTTGTATTATGGCTCTGATAAATTTTGTAGAGGATTGATAACCTTAATTTATAGAGGGGAACCACTTATAATCATCGTATTTGGGTGTTTGTGCCTCTGTTTGCAACTTGCAAATAGCAAATAATTATATAGTCGGAAAAGTTTATACTAATTGCATTTTGATTCTATTTTATTGATATTTTCTACATTTGTTTTTATTCTCGGCCAAAAAAAAACATTTGTTTTTATTCACGATTTATAGAAAAAGGAATAGATGGAAAATATTACAACAAACCAAAGAATTAATAGCAAAATTATCAAAATTTAAACGAACCTAACTTTTCAAAATGGTAAGCCATTTTTGTATTAGATTGTTGAATGAAGTTAATTGTACCTTGTTTCTGTGGAAATGTCCGGAAATCGCCTAATGTTATCAATCTTTCAAGAAGGTAATTTCATTCACACCAAAAAGTTTCTGTAAATTTAATTATTTTCTTCTTTGTGTCTCAAAAAAAGAAAAATTATTTTTATAACTTTTGGCGGGTAACTTCCACATGTTGAATTGCTGATGTTTGGATTCTATTCTTATTCTTCAACTTCAACCAGAGGGCAGAGGCTAATCGACAAAGTTCGTTCAGAGAAGCGAACCGTTAATGTCATTGTCAACAATAAACCCCGCCATTTCTTCACAAAACCTCTCCAAGACCCTCCTCTCTCTTTTCTCTTTCACCAAAACTCTTTCCGTCACCCAACAAATCAACGCGCGTATCACTCTCCATGGACTCCACGGATCCAACATCCTGGGTTCCAGGCTCACCGATGCCTATATCCGATTGGGTTATTTGCAATTTGCCCAGAAAGCCTTTGATCACATCACGCGCAAGAATCTTTATTCCTGGAACACCATCATCTCTGGATATTACAACAACAAGCTTTTCCTCGATGTTTTATGCCTTTTTAGTCGAATGCGAAGGGAGATTGTTGGGGCTGATACTTTCAATCTGGTGTTTGTGATCAAAGCATGCATTCGGCTATCGTTGCTGAAAGATGGGGAGTTGATTCACTGTATGGCTGTTAAGTTTGGGTTGGAAGGAGATTCGTATGTTGCGCCAGCTCTTGTGAAGATGTATACTGAATTGGGTGCTTTGGAAGATGCTAGCAAAGTGTTTGAGGGTTTTCCTGAGAGAAATTCTGTTCTTTCGGGTGCTATGATGAAAGGGTATTTAAATTTTTCAAGGGAACTCGAAGTTTTTGAATTGTTTAGTAAAATGAAGAGTTGGGGTTTTGGATTGGATGCTTTTACGTTGGAAGGTTTGATTCGAGCTTGTGGTAATGTTTTGGCTGGCAGAGAAGGAAAGATGTTTCATGGTTTGTGTATCAAAAAGAACTTCATTGATTCTAATGTCTGCTTGCAAACAACCCTTGTTGATATGTATTTGAAATGTGGTTTGACTGATTTTGGACTGAAATTGTTTGAAGAGATAAGGGAAAGGGATGTGGTTTTGTGGAGTATGATGATTTCTGGATTGGTGAAAAATGGTAAGGCCTTGGAGGCTATCGCTCTGTTTAGACAGATGTTGCAGCAGCCATTGACTCCAAATTCTGTTACCTTGGCTAGCATTCTTCCTGCTTTCCCTTCAGGGGGATCTTTGAAACAAGGAAAGAGTGTTCATGGTTACATGATTAGAAACGGAGTTAGCTTGGATGTGGTAAATTATACTGTTTTGATCGACATGTATGCCAGATGCGGTTCTGTTATGATGGCTCAAAATGTTTTTTGTCAGATGCCAGAGAAGAATGTAGTTTCTTGGAGTGCAATGATTAATGCTTTTGGAATACATGGCTTATGGTCAGAAGCTTTGGCTCTTTTTGATCAAATGATATCAGAAAACCAAGTACCTAATGCCATAACATTCATTTCACTTCTGTCAGCTTGTAGTCATTCCGGAAAGGTTGCAGAAGGATGGAAATATTTTAAATCAATGAGTCAAGATTATGGGATCGTTCCAAAGGAGGAACATTATGCATGTATGGTAGATCTTATAGGAAGGGCTGGGAAAACTGATGAAGCTTTCTCCTTCATCCAGAACATGCCAATAAAACCAGGTGCTAGTGTTTGGGGGGCTTTATTGAGTGCCTGCAGAATCCATAGAAGGGTTGAATTAGCCGAAAAAGTAGTTAAGAAGCTCCTTCCTTTAGAGGCCAATGAGGCATCTGTTTACGTTTTGCTTTCTAACATCTACGCTGATTTTGGCAGGTGGAAATTGGTGCATAAAATAAGGAAGAAATTTGGTGACAAGGGACTGCATAAGTGTGCTGGTTTTACTACGATTGAAATTGGGAAGAAGTTGCACATATTTGGTGTTGAGGATGGATTCAATTATACAAACACAGAAGTTGAGCAAATGTGGAGTTCTCTCAGAGAAGGAATGAGAGAACTTGGCTATGTACCTGATATAAGCTTTGATCTTAATGATGTTGGCCGTTAGATGGAATGAGAAATCCTTTGTGGCCATTGTGACATGAGTTTATTGATTATGAAAATTGCATCATCTCAAAAATGTTCTTTTTTACAGGAAAGAAAGGCCAACCGGGCCAATGGACCAGTCGGGGTAGAATTAAACGAAATGGACTGTGGACAAAAAGCCCGTGAAAAGTTGAATAGAAAAAGTAAAATTTGGGAAATTTTAAATCTTAAAGCTGAAATATAAAGAGAAAAGCTTGATAGAGAAGCCTGCCAGACAGAGTTCAAAGCAAACACAGATTCTTCTGTTTCCGAAGATTCAGCTACATTCTCTCCTTAAATTGTTCCACTTCCCAATTCTCAGTTCCAACCCTATAAATACTTTAGACAACCCCACACTAACAACTATGCAATCTTTTTCATTTATTCCTTGTGATTCTCCCAGAGAAAGAAGAGAGAGACACAGAGTTCAATGGCGGCCAACCCGCTGCCAAAGCCATGGAAAGCTGAGTATGCCAAGTCGGATCGATTATCTTGCAAAACTTGCAAAAACATCATCGCCATGGAGGTCTTCAGGCTCGGAAAAATGGTTTTAGCCACCCAGTTTTATGGCTTCATGCCCGTACGTTTCTACTCTCCCTTTTTATTCCATTCTTCAAATTTCTGGTTTTTTTTTTTAATAAAATTCTGAGAATTCAGCGATTGGTTAAGTGCATGCAACTGGTATTCTCATTTGGTTTTCCGGGGTATTGCTTTATAGGTTACTTAATCTTTTCTTTCTGCCAAAAGAACAATCTTTTCAATATTTGGCATTAACATTCACTCCCATGCTCTTAGATAACTCAAAGTTTTCATTTTTCTATTGTAACCTAATCTACGTACCTTTTTGGTTTAATTTTACTAATTGCATTGTTATGGATAATTGCTCAGTCTAATTTGTTTGTTTTCTGAATTAGATGTGGCAGTGGCACCATGCCAATTGTATACTACAGCAAGCAAATCAGATAAACTCGTAAGTTTTCTATTAATGTTCTGCTGTTACTTCCCAGAGATAATTTGTATTAGAGGCAGAGATTAATTTATACCTTATTTTTTCTGTAGCGTTGATGATGTGGAAGGCATAGAATCGCTACGATGGGAAGATCAACAAAGAATTAGGAACTATGTGAACAATGCTGAACCTGAAACTGCTAACACAGCAATTGATACTCCGCCAGCTATGGGATATGCTATTGAAGTTTCACAAACTTCTTGTGCTACTTGCAAGCACTGCAGCCAAATGATTATGAAAGGAGAGGTAGATTTTTATGCTTAGTGGGTTTTTGTTAGTCTATTTATGCTTTTTAGAAATTATATTGCAGCCAAAAGATTATAAAAAGAGAGGTGGAGTATTTCCATGATTTTTACATTTATGAGTTTATTATAAAACTTGCTTCATGTGCATATGCTAAGATGCTACTGATAGTAGGGTTGGCCATTTGATATGGTGATTCTATTTGTTTCAAGAAAATGTAGTTGCATGCCACTTTTCTGTTTTCTGCTTTGAAATCATTGTGTCCTGCTCCAAGATGTCTTTTCTCTAACAAATTGATTGCAGGTGTTCTCTTCAAACCGAATCAAATATGAGATATTATAAAGTCTCTATCTTTGGCTTCCAGATGAATATTGGTGCTAGTTTTGCTTGTTTTCTTGCAAAAGTATATACTAAAGAGTACTAGTTTTTTCTTTAAAAAAAAATAAGGATGCTCTTTGTTTTGTTCAATGTGTATGACATAATTTTAGTTTTCTAAAGCACCCCCCCCCCCCCCCCCTCCCCGCCCCTCTTTAAAATTTAAATTGTGCATTTCTGTTACGTTGTCCTGGGACTTAGGGAGTCCTTTGTAGATGTTTGAGAATTGGTTTGTCAGTAAATTTGTACGCTGATCATAAATATGATTGATGTCAAAAAGACACAGTAGAATCATATGGTATATCTTTTTTCATTGATGATATCACTCATTTTTAGGTATTTTAAATGTTTTAACTGTTGTTTTTCTTACACAGTAAGATGATGTTAGTTGTGAACAAATGTGGTTAAACATCTTTTTGCTTGATTTCCCTAACATTTCTAGGTTCGTATAGCCTCCAAGCCCAAGGGTCAAGGTTCTAGGGGATTGGTGTGGAACCATGCCAGCTGTTTCTCAAAATTGTCTCCTGCTACTCAAGTGGAGAAGTTGCCCGGATGGGAAAGCCTTTCATCTTCTGACCAGGCAACTGTCGTTCTCTTTTCAGGTAAAGGAACTGAGGTATCAGATGATAATCAGCCAAAATCAACCTCCAAAGCTGGCACAAAACGTAAAATGGATGTTGGTAATGATCAGAGGTCAAAAGTCACTAAATTGGACGGAAATGTACCAACTGATAGGGCAGGGTCTGCAAAGAACATTATTGACTTGACTGTTGAAGGAAATGTACTGACTGATAGGGCAGGGTCTGCAAAGAACATTATCGACTTGACTGTTGAAGGAAATGTACTGACTGAGAGGGCAGGGTCTGCAAAGAACATCATTGACTTGACTGTTGAAGGAAATGTACCGACTGATAGGGCAGGGTCTGCAAAGAACATTATTGACTTGACTGTTGAAGGAAACGTACCAACTGATTGGGCAGGGTCTGCAAAGTACATTATTGACTTGACTGTTGAACTGCCAAAGGATTTTGATCTGGAGAGTAAACTTGAGGCCCAGACTAAAGAACTGTGGAATTTGAAGGATGACTTGAAGAAGCATGTGACAACAGGAGAAATGCGGGAAATGCTTAAAGCCAATCATCAAGTTGCAACAGGATCCGAACTTAATTTGCGTGATCGTTGGTAAGATCTTTGATATGCAATGATTTTTTAGTTTGCTCTTTTCCAATTTGTATAAATCATATAGTCAAAAAACTTCTTTTTTTTTGCTTGATTTGTCAGTGGATGCAAACTGTTGTGCGTATAATAATTGAATATGTTATTTTTAGTGTTTCATTCTATTCATTTATCTAGATGTAGTTCCTTGATGAGCTGTTTAATAATTAACACCATTTGCGGTGACTATATGCTCCTAATCGTCTGTCTTGAAAGTTGAAGATTCTTTTGGTATAATTGTTTTCCAGTGTTGATGGGATGATGTTTGGAGCACTTGGTAGATGTCCCATCTGTTCTGGTTTTTTTCGTTTTTCGAGAGGTATGTATCATTGCTGTGGTTACCTGTCAGCATGGAGCAAGTGTTCTTATTCTACTCGTGAACCTGGACGGCTTGAAGGGAAGTGGAAAGTTCCAGATGAAACGAAGAATGAATTTCTTAGCAAGGTATTATTTAAGGTTCACATGATTTACAAAACTATAGGCTTAAAATGTTAAATAAAGCCCTATATTATTCTAAATATCTCAAAAAGCTGCCATATCCTTTTATTGTAATCCAAATAAGCCCTTATTCAATGATTATTACCCAAATAAGTCATTATGGCGAGAAGGAATTGTCACGTGACAAATGTGACCTTAATGGTCTCTAAGCTCAAGACCAGTTAAGATCCTTTACAGTCGTGATAGATGACATGATATTTCTAATGTAGAGAAATCGGTTGACTAGAATTACTTGTTGTAGGGGTAAATATTCTGATCCAGCCAATCTCATCATGTAAGAAAGCCACATTAGCACCTGCATATGTAGCTGGTTAGCTGTGGACCTAATAGTTACTAAAGTCACATGATAAACTTAACATATTTCCATTAACATAGGGCTTACCTGAGTACAAATCATAGATAGGGTAGATACTTATCTCGGTACGAAAGATTAGGGCTTATTTAGGTAAAGTCAACAAGTTTAAGGGCTTATTTAATGATTTAGCCAAAACTGTATGATCTATAACATTTACCTACCTCAATTATTTTTCCAGTGGTTTAAATCACAAAAAGTAAAAAAATCTGTTCGAATCCTGCCTCTGCCATCTGCTTCTTCAAGTCAAGCCGCTACTGGCCAATCTCAAACCTCAAAGGCTGAAAGCTTGGCAGATTTGAAAGTTTCTTTTGCTGGACTAGCCCGGGAGTCTGTGGTAAAATTTCTTCCACCTTACTTGTTCCTTCAAAAATGAAGTTATATTCTGTTTGTTAAGGATGAATGTGAATACATGTTAGTTTCATTTCATGAGGATATTTGCTTCTCAGGAAGAGTGGACGAGCAAAATTGAGGGAGCGGGTGGTTTGATTCATGCCAAGATCAGGAAGGGTACGTGATTCCTGGGGTGAATTTTTAATAGTTGCTCGTGTTAAGATGGTTAGTGCCTAAGAGATCTTTTTGCAGATACTAACTGCTTTGTTGTGAGGGGGGAGCTGGATGGTCATGATGCTGAGATTAGGACGGCAAGGTAAAGCTGATTTTCAATTTCTGGTATTAAGTATGCATCTTCTTCCATTCTTTTACATTCATTTCAAGTGTTTCTGTTGTCAGGAGGATGAAATTGCCTATTGTTAGGGAGGGCTACCTTGTTGACTGTTTTAAAAGACAAAAGAAGCTTCCATTTGATTTGCATAAAGTTCAAGCCATTGGTGAGGCCTCTAGCATGGTTACTGTCAAAGTAAAAGGACGAAGTGCGGTGCATGAAGCTTCGGGTTTGCAAGATTCATGTCACATTCTTGAGGATGGAGGGAGTCTATACAACACAACAATGAACATGTCTGACCTATCAATTCGTGTTAACAGGTGCATTGGCACATATATCTCTCTGGGTGGCTCTTTAATATGTTACTCCCTCTGTTCCTTTTTAATTGTCCCTTTTAACCAATTTATTTCTTTAAGAAAAGTAGTTAAATTTAGTTAGTTTCCTAAATTCTATTACAATTTCACTTAATCTTCCTATAATACCCTTAAGTCATTGCTTCTTTCTAATTAAATGCATGTTTTGACCTTTTAATTAAATGCATGTTTCAAGAAGGGTATTTCTGGAAAACAAGGGAAAGTGACAATTAAAAAGGAACAAGGGAAAGGGACAATTAAAAAGGAACAGAGGGAGTATTATTTTGTGTCTTCCTGCTTTGAAACTTGTGTGAATGTTTTTTGACTCTTGCCTATAGATAGACACAACACAACTTAATGAATGTATGTTCCTGGACTCTTCAAAAGTCAATGAGGGGCTGTTCTTCCTGTCTCTCTTAATTGAAGACCGTGAGATACTTTTTAATTTAAAACTTGGCTTTTTACCCAATTACTATCTCCAACTCTTTTTCATGTATCAATTGATTGCCATAGTTGCCAATTTGCTTTTATATGTTCCTTTTTTTTATGCTTTCTTTTGATTATATCCCCTCTTAACAAATTTTATTTTCTACTTGTTTGGCACATGAAGTTATTACATACTCCAAATAATCCAAGAAGATAAAGCATTGAATTGTTACATATTTCGCAAATGGGGTCGGGTTGGAAATGGAAAAATTGGTGGAAGCAAATTGTTAGGCATGTCAAAATCAGATGCAATCTCTGAATTCAAACGTCTTTTTCGTGAGAAGACTGGGAATACATGGGAGGCATGGGAAAGGAAACAAAATTTCCAGAAAAAGCCTGGCAGATTTTTCCCATTGGATATTGTATAGTTTTCTTTCCATCTCACCAAATTAATTTTCCCCTTGCCTACGTAGTTGATTTCAATACTTATATTCTGTTTCACATACTGGAATTTTCTAGGATTATGGAGTTAACAAACAGGTGTCAATAAACAAACACGCTGATGCAGACAGTCGACTTCCTCTTCCAGTGCTTGAATTGATGAAGATGCTTTTTAATGTGGAAACATACAGGCAATTGCCCTCTTTCCACGCACACTCTCCTCTCTCTCTCTCTCTTCTCTTCTCTCAAATAATTTTTTTCTGTCTTTTAATTATGTATATGGCTGAAATAATCATTCTCGACTGCAGGGCTGCAATGATGGAGTTTGAGATTAATATGTCTGAAATGCCACTTGGAAAGCTGAGCAAAACTAATATTCAGAAGGGTGCGTAGTAGTAAAAGTTTCATCCTTTTTCTTTTATTTCTCTTTTGGTGTATCAAACTGAACATTTTTAGATATTGCATTCCCAGATTTGAATCTGTTGCATATGCTGAGTGGAAATGTTTGTAACCATATTTTCTTGTCCCAGGTTTTGAGGCATTAACAGAGATACAAAATTTATTGAATAGCAATGCTTATGATCCGTCTGTCAAAGAAAGCTTGATTATTGATGCCAGCAATAGATTTTTTACTGTTATTCCTTCTATCCATCCGCATGTCATAAGGGATGAAGATGATTTTAAATCAAAGGTATGGATTCTATGCTTTATGTCATTATCCTGATCTTTTAACTTCTTGGTGCTTCACTTTCGAATAATGTAACCACCTTACTCTAAGTCATTGACTTTCATTTTCTTTGCAATTTTTATTGCAACTCATAAAATTATGTCAAACCCAGATAGGGGCTAGGTTATGGTGCTGTATTGAGTTGTTTGGGTACTGATTTCAATCGTGTATAAAGTGAGTAGCTTCAGTTACTGGCATGTTACTAGTTGCATTTACTTGTCCTGATCTGCTTGTTTAACGATCCATATATTTCAAGAAGACACCTTTGAAGTCACCTTTGTGTTTTGTTCTAAACGTTGGTATTTTCATGTTCGATTTAGAAACAATATCTCATTCTATTAATACTTAATCTCCTTAGTCCCCAAGGGGACACCCCAGTGGTTAAGAGCTTGGGACTTCTTGTGGTCTTGTGAGAGGTCCCGGGTTCGAATCCTGGGATGGGCAGGGTGCGATTATGGGAAAGGAGAGGACTACCTCCTATTGTGTAGTCCATTTCAATATCATGTTCATGAGTAGCAAAAAAAAAAAAAACTTAATCTCCTTAATACTCCCTCCCCCTCCCCCTAAATTATTTAAGGGAGTCAGGGTGTTTCCTTAAGTCGTATTCAACTCTCTGGCTGCAGATTAAGTAATGAAGATGTACCTTGTTGTTTAATATTTTTCATTGCTTGTCAACAGCAATGCCTCTACTTGTGGCTGGAGATTTTCTCATTGTGCTGGCATATAACATTTTCATTACACAGAAGCTTCATTTTCTTTGTGACCTTGACAGTTAGATATTGTCCTGACTCACAGAAAATGCTGTTACAAATTTTTTTTTAATAAAAAGAAAACAAATATAAGAAGGTTAATTGAAAGTGATATTGGTGGTTACTTTGTTCTAAAAGTGAATGTATTTAGTTGGGTATCAATGTTTAATGCATTTTGATGTATTGTAAGAAAAAAACAAGAAGTTGGAGTTGGTATTTGCTTAAAGCTATCACTGAAAATTGTTACTCATTTAAAGTGGTTTGCAAGTCTAATTTGTTTTTTATGTAAGAAATAATTTGTGAACTTCAATGGTAGGTGAAAATGTTGGAAGCTCTTCAAGACATAGAAATAGCCTCAAGATTAGTAGGTCTTGACGGTGAATTCTTTGATGAAAAATATAAGAAACTCAATTGTGGAATTGTTCCCCTTCCTCATGATAGCGAAGAATATCAGTTGATTAAGAAATATTTCCTTACGACTCAAGTCCCTACTCATTTTGTGAGTCTTCTTTTCTTTGCATGAAATCGACAAGCTGGAGCCCAATGTTGTGGGCTTGTTTATTCTTCCCCTTTCTTTTTTGCTCTCTCAAAATAGGTTTGAATTGCAATGACTATTTATTCCAACTGTATGGTACTGTCAGGGCTATACTCTTGAACTGGAAGAAGTATTTTCCCTTGAAAGAGAAGGAGAATTTGATAAGTTTGCTCCTTATAGAGAAAAGCTTAACAACAGAATGCTTCTCTGGCATGGTAAGTGGTAATGTACTTGCACAGGACAGGTTCATTGCTATGATGCAAATGGTTATAATTTGGGGCATTTATCCTGATGATGTTTTTTGTTTTTTGTTTTTTTTTTTGTTTGTTTTGTTTTTTGTATCATTGGGCCTTTACAAGATTTTCTCCTATGCAGGTTCTCGGTTGACAAATTTTGTAGGCATACTTAGCCAGGGGCTGAGAATAGCTCCTCCAGAAGCTCCAAAATCTGGCTACATGGTTCTCTTACATCCTCCTTTCTTTTTTATTCGGACATCACTGCAATTATGATATATCCACCTCTTTTGCTAGAATAACATTCATACTCTTTTGCATTCCAGTTTGGCAAGGGGATTTACTTTGCTGATTTGGTCAGTAAGAGTGCTCCGTATTGCTATACTGATAGGAAAAATCCTGTGGGTCTAATGCTTCTTAGCGAAGTTGCCTTGGGGGAAGTCTATGAGCTAACAACATATGCCCAGGTTAGTCTACCCTTTTTTGGTCAATAACTATGGAGAACTTGGCATTTATTCAATATTTCTCTCTTCTTACTTTTCCTGGTTATTGTTCAGCATACAGTAAATCTACCAAGAGGAAAGCACTCTACTAAAGGACTTGGGCAAAAAGTACCTCAGACGTCTGAGTTCGTGAAGTGGAAGGATGGTGTTACTGTTCCTTGTCCAATGTGATGGCTG